>JAJMAO010000015.1:0-167313 GCA_030572575.1 Scheffersomyces insectosa
AGCTGATGAAGAGAGATTTTCTACTTTCAAGATCACAGAGATCGTTCGTGATTACTTCTCAGAATTCAAAGACCTTCCAATTGCTGACAAGAGCGCTCACCAAGAAACCGTTAGCAAGTACTGTAAGATTGATCCTTCTAAGACTTGGAAGATCCTTGACTTCGAACCAATCGATATCGAGACCTCAGTCATCGACACAGTTTCTCAAATCTTGAAGAGCAAGAAATAAGCTCTAAATAGCTGTTTGAAAAGAACCATAAATATCACTTCTTTTTATTTTAATTACGATAATACATATATTGCGAGATTTTAATAGTATTAGGGGAATAGTGAACAACAGAAAACACAAGATTTGGCAACTGCAGCACATGGTAGAGAAATAATACATATTGAGAAGTTAAAGATTTCATTTTCTTGTCAGCTGCTCTCGAATTTGATACACGCAGCGGCCACAGAGTCCTGATGAAACAGAAGTTCGCAAATTACCTTGAAAGACGGAGGCAAACTAGCGACTTTTTGGATAGGCGTAGTTTAGAAACTCTCAAATGCATACCCGAGCTTCTAAGCGTCCTCCGAAGCATTGTGATGTATCAATTAAAATTGCCATAGAAAAGCGAGCAGATGAGACAGTAATAAGGCTATCCACAATTGACAAATATATAAGATGAAAGATGTATTCGTGCTGCTTATAACATAGATTAACGAGATGTATACAAAATCACAAAATTTGATATGGTGAGAAGGAGACCATTTTTACTCAAAAATCTCAAAGCTTTACCCAGAGAAGTTGTATCACAGTCGTTTCAGTATGTAAGTTCACCTGCGTGCAATTATAGCGAACAATGGGACAATGGCGAGGGAATAACGAAAAACACCGGCAAGAAGCAATACCGACAGAAAGAGCATCGAAAATACCAACATCACAATAGGATCATATTGATATCAAAACAGAACAACAAAATAATGTCTAAGTTAATGGCATAGTCTAACTCTACTGCGTGACCCAGATACAAAGATGCGGCGATGGAGATGTGACTCAGGGCGTAATCTATCTTCGTATCCATGCTTCGTATTGTTCAGTTGTATGGTGATGTCATGAATTCATATTGGGGCTGTATGTAGGGAGAAAATAGTGGATGTTAGGGAGTTCCATGGAGTTTAGTGCGAGGGGAATCGGGGTTTTACTGAGGGACAGGGGCGCATTTAGTGAGATCACTGAGAATCTCCACCGAAGATTGTCCCAAAATTGGGGAAGGACGGGGAGAGAAAAATGGTTCCAGAGTCGTCCCAATTGAGTAATCGCAGCGAAAGGTGGTATGGATGGGAAATGGGACTGGGGACTGAGTTTGAATGTAGAAAGAATGTACGATCGAGGAAATACTACTGTTCTTTCGTGTGATCGTGAGTAGAGTGTAAACGAGGAGTGGTTTCAATTACTGTCGTAGTGTAATCGTAATCCACCTCTCCAAGGTTCTCCATTCATCAATAAGAGAATTTTTCACTACCGTACTCGCTAAGCTAAATAGTAAGCTGGAAGCAATAGAGAAGTCTACAATAGAAATACACGTAACCAATTTTCATCCTCCTCTAATTCACTCACCACTAGTGTACTACTAACTGCCTCCCCACCTCTTCTCTACTTCCAACGAATCATTCTCCAGCCGTATTCTCCAACTTCCCTCCTCGGTGACGGCTTCCGTCAGAGAATCTTAAGTCACGTGCCTTTCTCCATATTTCGAATCTCGTCCGATTTGGCGGAAGTCGGTGAAAAGTTAGCTTTCCTTTCTATATTTAGTAGGCTGACTGCTCTTTGTTGATATAAACTTCGTGTTCAGTCGGTACCTGACTTCCACACTTCCAATTACTTGCGGTTTCCAACTTCAAATTCTCAAATACAATCGTACCACCCTTTCATCTCTCTCCTCTTGCCGTATCTAATCATGGCCGTCTCTATCGAGAAAGCTAACCCCACAAATGACATAATCCAGATCTCCTGGGCTGACAACAAGACGTCATCTTACCACAATATCTGGCTCAGAGATAACTGCCACTGTGACCTTTGCTACTATCCGCTTACAAAGCAGAGACTCTTGAACTCGGCTACTATCAATGCCGATGTAAAGCCTCTCGAGGTGAAATTTTCAGATTCCAGTTTGGACATCGTCTGGGATCAAGGCAATCACAAAAGTAGTTACGAAATCGGTTGGTTGTATTTACATTCGTACCAGCCACGCTTGGTACCAGTAGCAGACCGTGTAGCCGGCGAAATGTCGAAGTTGGCTCAGTTTTTCTGGAAGACTGCCGACGTCAAGGACAATATGCCTACAGTAGATTTCAATGAAATCATCAAATCTGGAGATGACACCGACAAAGAGGCAGCTATCAAAGACTGGACGTTGAAAATTTGGAAATACGGGTTCTCCCTTATAGATAACGTACCAGTAACTCCTGAAGATACGGAACGCCTTTGTGAAAAGTTGGACTATATCAGGCCCACGCATTATGGTGGATTTTGGGATTTTACTAGTGATTTGTCCAAAGCCGATACTGCTTACACCAACATCGATATTTCGTCCCATACAGACGGAACTTATTGGTCGGACACCCCCGGTTTACAATTGTTCCACTTGCTCTACCATGATGGAACTGGCGGTACCACTTCGTTGGTTGATGCCTTCCAATGTGCACAAATATTGAAGAAACAGCATCCTGAAAGTTACGAGATCTTCACCCGGATTCCAATTCCAGCTCACTCTGCTGGAGAGGAAAAGGTGTGTATTCAGCCTGACATTCCACAGCCAATATTCAAGTTGGACGATCAAGGCGAATTGCTTCAAGTTCGCTGGAACCAAAGCGATCGTTCCACGATGGACAATTGGGAGAATCCTGCTGATATCCCCAAATTTTACCAGGCCATCAGGCATTGGATATCGATCGTCACCGACCCCGAGAACGAGATCTTCTACCAGTTGAGACCAGGCCAGTGCTTGATCTTCGATAACTGGAGATGTTTCCATTCTAGGACAGAGTTTACCGGGAAAAGACGGATGTGCGGCGCATATATTAACCGTGACGACTTCGTTTCAAGGTTGAAGTTGCTTAATTTGGGCAGACAGGCTGTCTTGGATGCTATATAGTTGATTGTACATACAGAATAAAAGCACTGCTTCGTTTAGATAAGGTGATCTTGGTGCATGACCCCCTAGAGATGGCTACGGAGGTTGATCCGAGAGATGTCAAAATGTAGATCTTACTAGTTTTGTACCCGACCTATTCGGATTTTTTGTAGGAAAGTTACTCGATTATATGTACCGCTGCCTAAATTGCGTTCTTGACTCATAACCATCGTCATCTTACCCCTCTCCATTCTTGCCTCTGTTTTATGGCATCTCTGGTCCGTCGATCTCTGGCCCGTCGATCTCTCATACAAAAAAAGGTTGAGAAAAAATGAAAAATGTTTTTCGCAGCCATTTTTTGTATGGAGAGAATAATTTGGTTAATGGGTCGGATGGTTATTGTCTGGCTGCTGTGATGGTGATGATGTGGCGATGGGTTGATTGTAGTATGGTTGTGATGGTGATGATGGGACGAGAAGGATTAAGACAAAAAGGGTTGATTTTTCAATAAGAATAGGGATATTTGTTGGGGTTATGGTGATAGTTCTACAGAATTAAACAAGATTCAAATAATGGGCTAAATTAATAGTATTTATATGTAGTTTCTAATTATGACATTGAACCCATTGATTCGGCATTTTAGCCACCGTCCATCTTCTGCAAGCACGCTTAAACGAAGATTGGAATGTTGTCCCAGTCCCATGGGTCGTTGAATCTCAAGCCGATGTCCAACTTGGCGATTTCCTCGAAGTCCTCCTTGGTCAAGTCGAAGGTGTTGAAACTTCTGTTTTGGACTAATCTCTCTGGGAGGTTAGACTTTGGAATGACAGCGATACCTCTTTGGGCGGCCCATCTCAATAAAACCTCAGCTGGGGTCTTGTTGTACTTGGCAGCAATAGCCTTGATGGTGTCGTGAGCGAACAAGGTTGGGGTGTTCAAAGCTCTACCTTGGTTCATCTCAACGAAAGATTGAGGACCGAAAGAAGAGTAGGCGGTGATGGTAACACCGGCCTTTTGAGCGAACTCGATCAACTTTGGTTGTTGCAAGTATGGGTGGTGCTCAACTTGCAAGACAGCTGGCTTGATGGTAGCACCTCTGAGCAAGTCCAAGAGCAAAGCACCTGGGAAGTTAGAGACACCGATGGACTTAATCTTACCGGCAGCAACCAACTTCTCGAGGGCCTTCCAGGTCTCCAAGATTGGAACGTCTTCGTAGACGAAGTTGTTACCGTCACCACAGTAGAATCCTGGTGGGTACTTCTCCTCGATTGGGACGAACTTGAAGGCAATTGGGAAATGGATCAAGAACAAGTCAACGTAGTCAACCTTAAGGTCGGCGAGGGTCTTGTTCAAGGCGGTCTCGACGTTCTTTGGGTCGTGGTAGTTGTTCCACAACTTGGAGGTGAGGAAGATCTCTTCTCTCTTGACAAGACCTTCGTCGATGGCTCTCTTGACACCGTCACCGACTTCCTTTTCGTTACCGTAGTCCTCGGCACCGTCGAACAATCTGTAACCGGCCTTGATGGCTTGGTAGACTTGTTCACCGGCGGTAGCGTTGGCGAGCTTCCAACAGCCGAAACCGATGGAAGGCATTAAGTGGCCGGAGCTCAATTTGATGTCTGGGATACTTGCGCTCATTGTGTATGTATAATGTAGATTACAGGAAAAGCTAGCCTGGTACTTACTGGATAATCAATTCCTAACTTCTGATCTTTGGGGGGAATCCACCGACTTATATACCCCATTTTTCACCCATGCCAGGATGGAGCTAACCATGGGAGGTCGTGGCGGGAGCCAAAACCACGGCAACCGATATTTGTTCCATAATTTTTCAGCCTAATGGGGAAAGAGGGTGGAGGAAGGTGAGGACGGTGAGGAAGGTGAAAGGTGGGACGTGGAGCGGGAGATGAGGTCATGGGAGCGGTATGGGGTGTGGGTGTTGAGTGAGTGTTTAGTTGTGGGTGAAAAATGGGAATTTGTAGCGTCTGGTGGTGCGTTTGTGGTTGTTTGGAGTGGTCTGTGGGATGAGGTTACTGGCGTGGTGGTGGTGGTGGTGGTGGTGGTGGTGGTGGGAGAAGTTCGGTGCGGTTCATGGGGTGATGGTGCGGAGTGGCAGCAGGTCCAGCGTGGGGTTGGCGGTGCGGTGAGAGATTCGGTGAGAGATTCGGTGAGAGACGCACGGCCGCGGCTGCGAGAGGTGGTAGAGGAGAGCGGCAGAAGGACAGTAGAGCAGTAGTAGCAGCGTTAGTAGGTGCTGTAGCAGTGGATATAGAGCATGGTAGAGCATGGTATAGCAATACACGATAGCTACATTGCCTTCAAAACAAACACACCAACGATCTCCAGCGCAGCCGTATCGCCAATACGCCCGCGTTTTTTGCGGCAATGGGCGAAATCTGGCGACAGAAGGTCATACAGAGAATGCAAAATTACGAGCTCTCAACCACGAAGGTGGTTAACGGTGGTGAGAAACTCGGTCGGTGACAAATGGAAAATTCTGTGCACGAAAGATGTAGATAGTGGATCTGGGTTGGGTGTCGTGACTATCGTGACTTTCATGGCTATCGTGACTATTTCTGCCAAAATACAAACCACATCGATGAAATAGCGGTCCCGCCTTATCCAGATTGTACCTTCTACGAGCGTCCACGTCAATTTCCTCAGTTTCCACCACCTTCTTCGTTTCCCACAGCTGGTACCCCGGAAAAATCTACCGACGTCACTACCACCGCCAACCAATTTTTTCCATTTTTTTCTCATTTTTCATCTTGGCCGTTGGCACCTCAAAGTGCTCCTTGGACCTTCTGCCTCAACCCGTCGTGCTCCTCCACTCTCTTGTACCTGTCCCTTTCGTTGTCTACCTTCTCTCGCCTGCCGTTAAATACAGGCGCCCGCTACCGTCGTCCGCTTGGACCTTACCACCAGAAAAAATGCCCCTAACCTCCACCGCCAGTACTGCGTTGTAGCGGTGGGTCGGAGAAATCGACGCGGATGCACTTCCCAATGCAGAAAGGTGGGGCCGTGGTTGGTTCCGGATGGACTTATGAGCAGAGATGGAGGTGCAAAACGAGGTAAGAGTGTACAAGAGGGCATAACTTGGGCAAAGGTGAAGCTACAATGGTGTCGAGACAGTGGCTACAGACCGGAGGATGTACCTGTCATGGGCAGAAAACGCATTTCGTGGTGTTCGGAGAGATTATTCAACGGGGCTGCGGTGAAGGCATTGTCGTCGGAGTGGGTGTTTCTCCGCAAAGTTCTATTAATCCAGAATTCTGGAGATTGTCGAGTGGGCAATTCCTCCGAAGTGCCTTGTTTGGCCGGTAGAACGGTGGTTCTGGTTCCGAACCATCTCCATTATTATATGCCGCCCGTACGTTGATAACGCAGTGGTGGACTGTGGAGTGTGGGGTCGACGGTGACACCTGGAACAACCTGAATCCCCCTCCCCCTCCATCGACAAAATGGCCACCGTCACCAACGGCATGGGAACGATCTGGGATTTTCACCGTAGTGGTATTGCTGCTTCTCGTATTGACCAATATTATTCGTGGGCAGCGGTTCCTATTCCATACCAACTGCAAAATCGAAGTTAATACCCTAATTTCTTTTCTTTTCTTTTCTTTTCTCCATGCAATTTCACCCGTCACCGACGCTGGTCCCCTCTACCCCAGAGAAGGTCAATCCTTTTGTGTGACAGCGTGCATCCTGCAGCCTCCACTGGATATACGAACAAGACTCTGGCGAGTCTCTGTTGAGTAGGAGTTCCACTATGGTGAGCACGCCGGGCGTTCTCTTCTGTAGCGCTGTTTACCAACCGGGGTATTTTCCGAGATGCCACCTGGTACATGGTACATGGTACATGGCCTCCGACATGGGCACTGGTCCCAGCCGACGTGTAGAGCCCATAAACGTTGATAGGAGAGTATTCTGTTTTGGGCCGAGTGAACCAATTTTTCAGTGTAACGTTGCATTGAAAAGTGAGGGAGAAGAGCCGTCAAGATCTGGGGTTTGTGGAGATATTGTTGGAGATATTGTTTTGGTGGAGTCATTGTTATTGTGTGTGTGTCTGCTCTTGGTGGGTGTGGTGCTGTGCTAGCGTTCCTGCTTGGTGGTGGTTTAGTCGTATAGTGAGAGAGATGAGGGAGTGAAAAATTTACTGTCTGTGGGTTTATGGTTATGGTTGGGAATGGTTGTGGCTCGAGTAATGTTATAGCTATGGTTGTATTTGCGGTTTAAGGCTCACAATGAGGGCAGTGGTCTGTATTTCCTGACTCTTTTGTGCTGTTCAAGTGTGTTATATTTGAATGTAGTGCTGTAGTGTAGGATAGGGTATTCGGTTTTTGCACCCAAATCGATGAGACTATAACTGTTGTTGTAGCGGTTGAATAATGGCTCTACGAAGTACTGTATTGTCATTCAAAGAAGGGTTTTTTTATCTCGGCTCTTCTAATCAGGTTATTAATCCAGTAGAAGATATTCGCCTCTAACTACTCTGGCTACTCTGGCTTGGCTACTCTAAATCCCAAGAATTCTTACCCTACACTGCTACCTCCACTAAACTCTCTATAAATCAAATATTAAATATTACTGTTACACTAAGTACCCATACCTATAAACTAAAACTAATCGTCACATGTATCGTATCGTAGAACATCCTCTAAAAGAAACCACTATTATTCTTCTCTTCTGTTCATCTTTTGTTCTTCAAAGAACTCAAATCGTTTTCCATTCAACTTCTTCAACTGAGCAAGCTGGCAATGTTGGACTTCTTGGCCACGTCTTCGACCTGGTCGGTTCCGTTGCTGCTTATGCTACTTCCTCCGTTAGCCATTGGCACAGGAAAGCTGTTCAAGTTGGTGAAACTGAACACGCTTCTGATAGGAGGCAACTGGGTGCCTGTAGTAGCTATGTTCTTGCTTTCTTCGGTGCTAGACTCGTTCTGGATGTTTCTAGCAGCAGCACTGATCAAGTTCATTGCTGCAGCTCCAGCCTTGTTGCTGGCATTGCTTTCGGCGTTGAACGTCTGTGGGTGCAAATGAGGCGACTGAGAAGGTGTCTGAAGCGGAGTTTCGTTAGGAGAGATGAGGAACTGGCTCTGGCCAACCTTTCTGACGGTGGAGCTGTTGATGGTGGAGCCAGATCCGCTCAACATGAGCAACTGGCTCAGAGACAGAGAAGGAGAGTTTGGTCTGGACTTCTTATTTAAAGGAGGGCCGTTTTGCGAGTTCTGGGAGCTCTGGGAGCCGTTATTGGCACCCTGGAAGAACTCGAGGTTCAACGACGTCGACGACGATGGCTTTGGAATCGGGTAGTTGGAGATTCCCGAGCGGATGTTGCTTGTGGAAGCGGTGCTATTCAAAGAAGGCTTGATAGGAGTCATTCTCTGGAAAGACGACAACAGAGTCAAGTTCGAAGACGACGACGACGTCTTGATCTTGCTGCCACTGAGTGAGCTGAGCGAGCTGGATGAAGCATTGAACAAACGGGCGTTGTTGAGGCTGTTCTTGCTCTGGTTCTGCTGGAAGTACTCGTTCAAGTTCGAGAACGACGGCGTAGGCAAATGGTGAACTGTAGATGGAGGATGCATGGAGAAGGCCGAGTTGGACGAGGTATCTGGCGACGTTCCGAGCGAATGGGCAGCGGAGTTGGCCGTGGACATCGAACCGGACTGACTGAAAAGTTGGCCGTTGGACGACATGGAAGTGGTTGATTCTGACTTGCTCATCACAGGAACTCGGTTATACACGGATGGAGGCGAGGTATTCGTCAGGTGGTTGTTTAAGGGTGGAAGCCTCAATCCCTCCGAGGAGATGGTTCTATCTGCCGTTGGTCTCGAGCTGTTGATGATATTGTTCACGTTGTTGTTGATACTGGAATTGGTTCCTTGCAGGAAGTTAGTTGGCGACGAAGGGAGCGAAAAGACTGCCGATCCTTGCTGGTAATGGTGCTGTGGTTGGGGTTGTTCCTGGTGAATTTGGTGGTGCTGCTGTTGCTGGTGGTGCTGTTGTGCCGGAGAGATGCTGATGGGCGAAACTTGGGTGAACGAGCCGTTTGAGGCTATCAGGGTATTACTCAAGTTGTGCTGGAGGGATTGGGCTGAAATTTGCTGGAGTTGTTGCGGAGGCTGTCCACTAGCTATAGCCACGTTCTGCTGGGGAATGAAGTAAACTGGGTACAGTTGGTGGTAGATGGGGTTGCCGTTTCGGTCCAATGAGAACGGTATAGCTGCGGACACTTGCTGGAAAACTGGAGCTTGCATGGAGTTGATTTGCTGGTTCAAGGGCATGGACTCGGGCCTGGCGAGGTCGGGACTCGAGCTGTTCTTGGTCTTTCTCTTGCGAGACGACGGGTTGCTGTGGATCCTTAAGTGTCTGGTGAGCTCATCGGAACGGGAGAATCTCTTATTGCACCCTGGGAACGTACACCCATGGGGTTTTTCACCGGTATGGGTCCGAATATGTCTTGTTTGGTGCTCAAGGCGGTGGAAGGCCTTGTCACAGAACGTACATTTGTACGGTCTGTCCTCCTTGGGCTTTCTTTCCTTGGACATCGTGGAGGTCATGGTGGAAAACTCGGTCTCTTCGAGAGAGGGCATTGGATGGGAGTTGGATGGGAGTGGTGAGGGTATATCTCGAGGAAGTCTGTATAAAATGGCGGTATAAACTCAAGACTTTCGCTGGTCGATAGCCACGGTTCGGGAGATCTTGTTGATATGCTTTGGGGCCCTAGAATTGCTGCTTTTAACCGGTCAAATCGGGCTTCTGGTGGCTTCCTTGTTGCTTTGCTTGGTCTCTTTCGTACCGGGATTTTTCACTGGGGCAAAGACTGATGGGAGGGCTATTAGTAGATGGATTCGGACGCTGTGGACTTCGAATAAACTGTTGAATATGCTGTTCCAACACTCTAGACGACGTTGGTTGCTATAAGAACAAATTCAAAAACTTCGAACTGTGGTTAATTGCAATAAAAGGGCCATGGCCAACGGTTATATAGGAAGGATTGGGATATGCGAGGTGGGCGCGACATCGGGGAGATGTCGCATTTTATTTTTTGGGTGCGATATGCGGTCCTGCACTGTCAAAAAGAAACCAAAAAACCACAAAACAAAAGCTGGGGAGTGCATGGTAGTTGTGTATTGTGCGTAACGCAGGCATGTGCATGCGGACTGTATATAGTATGAGCTTGACAATGGTGGCGGTGAGCAGAGTTTTTCCGATGGATGGGTGTTTTTGCAGCGAGATCTTATGATGTTGCAGGTGAAAGTGGGTACGACAGAGATGGGTAGAGAAGGTAACCAAGGAAATGGAGAAAGAAGCGTTAGTGGCAGAGGTATATGCATTCGAGGATAATCCGGGTCATCGAGATGTGTTTGTTGATATTATGATTTTGGGATCGGAGCTACGATGGAGAGGTAGTGAATGGCTACGAACGGTTACTTTTACGATTATCTTGCAGCTATAGTTAGAGACAGAGTTAGGGTTCAACCATGGGTTTGAATACGGATCGCAACCCATTCATCCTCCAATAGCCAACTGGGTATAGAAGACTCCGTCTGGAGCCAATGTAACCCTACCAAGCAATGCAACACTGAATATTCACGCGGGAGTACCTCCGAGACGCAGAATAGGTTCTCCAGAATATATAGCTGGGTATTTCGCGGCTCTGGAGAACCTGGCCCTCCATGTGCGGGCTTTTGTCGTAGCTGTGCTGGGTCAGTTGTTTTCACGCTTAAAATTTCGTCGTAACCTAACCATAACACACAATACCAATTTCTAGCTCCAATTGAGCAGAACCACTTTTCTGGAGAAACCCCCATAAAATACATAATGAGGAGAAACCCCGGTCTCGTACGCTCACTATCTCTGTGCCTCTTCCCAAAACACTCCCACGCCGTACTTCTCTCTTGTCACCCTCTTCTCCTCTTTCAACCCCACATCCACCAGTTGCAAACTAGCTCGCAAATTCTAACCTTGTTGACTCTCCGGTGGTTCCTCCACTGTTATGCCAGCTGCATACGTCTGCGTCTCCTGCAAAATTTTTCCGATGAGTGGGCCTGATCATGTGCTGCGGTGCGGGTCTTCTAAAAACTGCTCAGCGTCGGCGTATGTCCAGCCATGGCTGAATTAGGGGCTGGGAGGTCGATGCAACCGAGCTTTGCAACAGTTGACCAGGGAATGTTCGGGGCAATCTAGATTTACTATAAATAACACGATTCACATGAGGCGCCTGTGGAGTTCGCTGATAATTACCCCTATATCCGGGGTATCGAGCACGAGTAGGTCAATTGGGATGGAGCCGTTGGCACCACCTACCAGCCGACGTTTCGGTGGTGGCCCCAAAACCGGTTCTGGTGGTGTTACGGGAGCGTTTTCTCTGTTTTGCAGTGTACAATGTGGAACCCCATGTCGCCCATGGGGAACCAGATTTAAATGGAACAGGCCGTGGAATCATATGCATATGCATTTGCTGCTACAAAATTATCGATCCCATATCGGTTGATAGGAAGTAGCTAAAACAGAGTCTGAGGAGGGCGGGCTACATCTGGTTGCAGTTTTGGGAATTGGTGTGGGAAATGGGCTCCCATTTGCTATCCTAATTAGTCCATTTGACTGGGACTCATGGATCTACGGTTTGCCTGTTCTGTCCTCACGTGGCTGTAATTTACTGTTTCTAGCAATGGCAATTATCGCATGCTACCAACTTCCACACTTGGAACCTCGTACCCAGGGCCATTGTTGCAATGATCGACGCTGCTGATAAGCACCATCCTACACCTTCATATCGCCCAACTGGCCCGCCCCGCCCCCACAGAGCACGACTGCCCCTCGCCTTCCCCCGTGTTAAAAAATACCTCCGGGAGCACGACTGGGCTCCTAGGAAGGTCGTTGGTGCTGCAACGTTTATCGACCTTCCGGAGTCGGTGCTTCGATTAGGTATCTGTATCCACCAAATAAGCCATTGTCCATTCATCGGTGCATTCTGTGGAGTAATTAGTGCGAAAATTTTTTTACACAGAGATTGTGGATTAGCACGTTATTGGATTGCATTGAAGTATGAACGGCTGGGACGGTTGTTTGCGCCATTTGCACCAGCCCAAACCGTACCACCAGGGTTGCTCGTCCACCTTCACTGTTTTATTGCATTTTCTGGGGTCACGTACATCCCATGTGTTTTCTCGTACAATTCGTTTTACTGTGGATGAAACCGTCTTGGCCCATCTCGCCGGTACGCAAAAATATTGGCTCGGTCCCGGATAAATGTCGCCACAACGAGGTTCTACCGACCTTCTTCCCCCTGTTTCTAGACTATGCGGTCTAACTAATACTATGTTCCACATCGGGAGGTCCAGCACTAGGAGAAATCCAGGGTGTCCGACCAGACTGGGCCTCGGTATCAATATTAATGAATTTTGTCGCTATGTCTGGAGGCAATAACGTTATTCTGGTTGGCCGTCGTCCAGAAGCGCTTTCTGTTGTTTCCATGGACAGCCAAATCCAGCTTGAACCAGTTGAAGTTGATCTGCCAAGCGCCGAACGATTCTTTTGGCCTGTTTCGCCTCTCTTCTATTACCCCAACCAGATTTACGACGGGAGAACACCATATCGAGTAGAGCTCCCCGCTGTGGTTCTGTACCCCGGTGCAACCCATATGCTGGTGATGAATTCCTGCATTGTTGACGTATTTGCTTCGGAAAAACTATTGGATCCCCCAATCCGACAGCTATTGGAGGAGGGGGAGTTAGAGACTATCACTAGTGGTTTGTGACAACAAGCCCTTTTCCATTGCTGAAAGAGGGTGATTAAAAATAGTCAATGCGAGTTGCATTGCGAGTTGCATTGCGAGTATTTTTAGTCGTAGCTGGGTGGAGTTTCTAGCTTAAATGGTGCAACTGCCTCTGCTTACAAAACATAACCAAACAGTGTCTTTTGTGCCAGAACAGTGTCTATTGTTCCTCCAGGGCTGAAGTGGTAACGGGTACGGATGCCAAAATATGGAGTATTATTGTGGGGAAGTTAAAGTGAACCATTTTCTTCGGGGGGATTCCCGCAATTTGGAACCCTATTACTGTAACAGGCCATTTTCGCAATAAGATATGAAGTTACTCCTTTATTTCTGGGTGTACCCCTAAAAAGAGCCCAAAGAAGAGAACCCCCAACAAAGGATCTCGCCAGGTACGTCAATTCCCCTAGTGGTGAATTACTCGAACCAGAGCTCTATTGCTTTTGCATCCGGAGATGGTCTGTTTTCAGAAAATAGGAGGAGCTAAGTATAAATGGAGTTAATATTTTTTACAGAAACGGCTTGTTATTCCAATAAGGAAATGCTTCCAAAGGGTTGACTATCGCTAGGAGGATAATGTCTCCATATTGCCCCTATTGCGTTCACTCATTTCGTGGAATATGGCTGGAACTTGGGGTTAATGCCTTTCTGGTAGTATTTCTCCTCTGCATCAAGTACATAATTATTGACATTATTGATGCATAAAGTAGGAACATAAACTCTAATATTTACGTCAAGGCTTCCATAGGAGATGCCGGGTGTTCCATATCGGACAATGGCCTTGCAATTATTATTTGATTTATAGTACAGTTTAAATAAATTATATACAATTAGAAATCGTATTTGAAATCCAACCACTGATCGAACCATTGCAAATTACCCAATAAATGATCGACATCTTGTACAGGCTCCTGGCTGTTGGGGTTTACATTGCCAGGGTTCGAAGGGTCTCCACCAGCGAAATACTCCAAAGATGCTGAACTACTAGGTGTAATGCTATCGTCGCCATGAGCGAGAATAGCCCTAGGTGTAGAGTCTATAGGAGCATCGCTTCTGTGTAACTGCTTTTCGAGTAACTCGTTAAATTCGTCTTTAGGCTTCGTTGTTTGCTCTTCGCTAACACCCAATTGTGTAAACATCTGCTTGTTCACTTCAGACGAGCCATGGTCTGTTCCAATCGTGTTCAAAGCTTTTATATCCTCTTGTAAACGAAGAGAAAGAATTTTGTTTGCCATTTTAAGTGCCCATAGACACTCTTTAACCATTTTGAATCTCTCTCTGATGACTAGTTTGCCATTTTCATCTCGAACGGAAGCCCTTTTCAAAACTTGAAAAAGCTTGATGGTATCCTTCAAGAGAGTACGACACTGTTCAACGTACACACCGCTGTTGATCAACGTGACAGCATTGACACCAACATTGAACAAAAGTAAAAGTACCAAGTACCATGGAGTATAGAGGCAGCCAGCTTTGTTGACTTTATCCAACACCTCGATTATACCACGGGAAGCATCTAGAACCATTTCCAACTTCAATCCGTTACTCACAACCCTTTTTCCTATGAAATTATATAAGATCTTACCATGTACACACATTACAAGATCGTAGTAGTGCAATTTAACTTGAGCCTTGACTAATGAACTAATCGGCTTTTCGGGCGGTTTGTCGGCTTCCTCAGACGATACTTCTAAGTCTGCTCCTTTGTTAAAGATCAAGTCATTTCTGAACCCAATAGAATTGAACCAATCGTGAATAATGACCAATTCCTTATTAATCTGTTGGTACTTTATCAATGTTGGGTGGTCATTTGCTGAAGTGTGGACGAAGTTTGAGATCCTGGCTAAGTGGATCAACGCAAATGCTGGTAGTGTTATCCAATCGTCCCTCTTGGTCTCCTCAGCGAAATCGTAGGTGGGGAACTCTCTAGATATATCCTCATCTCTTAAACCACAATACTTTCCAGTTTGCAAACCGAACAAACGATCGAAGGAATATACACACCAGAAGATTCTCTTTGCCTTCAAACGCTCGTATGGTGTTGCAGTAGCCAACTTGGGGTTATCCAGACCAATTCCCATGTATTTGGTCATAGTAATGGCTTGGGACAAAGCATGGAAACAAGAACTCTGACGATGAGTTGTTCTCAAATACAAAGTAATTAACAACCAACTCTGAATCAACTCAAAGGATTCCCATTCGAAGGCAAGAATAGACACTACCTTATGAGCGTATTTAAACAACTTTTCTTCAATTTTCAACATCTCAAGAGAAGGTCCCTTCGGTTTCTGCATCTCCTGGAATCGAATAGCCAAAGCATAGACTAAATACAACTTGGCACTAAATAATCGTGTCTGATTCGTCTTGTAGTCTCTATCTGAGTTCTCGCTTGATGTCAACTGTTCTTTGAGTAACTTATCGTAAGCCACAACCTGTTCTCTGAACACTGTTTCGTGGAGAATAGCGAAAAGTGGGTTGATCTCCTCGAAGTAGAAGTCTATGTACCCTTCTGTGTTTAAGAATTCAAATTCTGGTAACTTTGGTAACTCTTCTGAGGTTAAGTAGTTGCAACCAGACATGTTCCATCCAAAATACTGGGTTCTTGGTATCGTCACCAATTGCTGCAGTTCCTCAGAAAGGTTATTGTACATCGATCTGCACAATTGAACGATAAGAAGGTTCTGATGACGACGCAGAAACCGCCATTTACTACTTGGGCTGATGAGCATCTTCTCCAACTCAGCGTTTTCCGGCTCGTCGAAGGTGACGTCTTTGAACGTTTTCGCCGTGTCATTAGACAACAAGTTCTCCAAGTACTGGACTCGATTCTCCAAATGGGAAATGTAGTCCTTTTCGTTGCTCTTATTCACTACAGGCAAGCCAAAAGGCTCCACCAAGAGCTTCTGCTTCTTATACTGGGGAAACTGCATCTGTTCCCGGGTATTAGATACACCTGGCGTCGTGGTATTTCCTCCAGTAGTGAAGTTGGTAGAATAAGTGCATTCTTTCTTGTGCTTAAGACAAGTATTGCACGGATGAGTGCCTGAGCACTTGATCTTCTGTGTTCTACACCGATCACAAGCCTTGGACACTCTCATTCGTCCTCTTGCTGCTGCCAGAAGCTGCTGCTGGTGCTGTTGCTGCTGAAGAGACTGCAGGTCAATTGGTGGTCTTAACGTCGGATGGTGAAGGTTGAGAATTCCAGCTGAAAACGATCCGTTTGGCGTCGAAGTGCCCGTATTGTTGGAATTTGAGTTATTCTTCGAGGCTCCGGTGTTGTTGCCACTGCTGGACAACGGAAAGCTGCTAAAACCCTGGGTTCCTCCCGTGGTGGTGGTGGTAGCAAGAGATCCGATAAGACCGCCGGTAGAGTTACTCGGAGAAGCCGTCGATGCACCGCTATTCGTCAACGACGGTAAGGGTGCGTTGTTCTGAAGATTCAGGAGATTCTGAAAGTTTTGAATGTTTTGAATCCCGCTGTTGGCGTTATTGCCTACTCCGCCGCTATTGCTATTGCTTCCGCTTCTTATATGGGACTCGTTGGAGTTCAAGTACGGGTTTGCTGCTACGCCGATATCGTTCGGACTCGGACCCGAGCGAAACGTGAACGTATTCATCGCCATGTCATTGGGCTTCTTGGGCATTATTTCCGAGGTAAAAACTGGGAGATGTTGGGGGGATCAGCTGGGTCGAATTGCAGCTATTGCACAATATACTGTGCTGTGCTATATTATACTGTACTATACTATACGGTGCTACTACACTAATTAAGTGCTACTAGCCGAGATCAGGTACAAGATATTTCCCGATTCAGACACTAATTATCTCGTTCCAGCGCCGGATTCGTTTGCCTCGCACTTCTTACCTAGCCACTATCAGCACTGATAACTGCTATCAATCCAATATACACTAATACACAACCTTCTCCGTCTCTTCTCTTCGTGGCCAAAGAGAGTTAAAAGGAAAGAATGCGTTGTCGGAACTGCGGTCCGAGCGATGGCCAGGTGTGGGCCGCATGCAGGGCGGTTGTCTGGGGGGGTAACATGCAGGAACAGTCTTAAAATTAGGCTCTGTGAATAGACCCATGCCGCAATCTTTTGGTAGAAGGCCCGTGCCGCAGCAATTTCTGCTTATACTACTTGGGATTACGATTCAGCCCCGAAAGGGGCCAGGGCTGTGGTTAACAGGTCGCTGATATGTCAGCCATGTGGAGCGGGGGGCGCTTTGACTGGCGCTCGAAGTACTACGGTCACTGTGGGAGCCGGGAATCCCGCTAGGCGTTAGTAGATTGCAGCCGTAGGTGGAAATCGAGGACAACTGCAAAATCCTGCTTCGGGTGCAAAATGTGAATACTCTATGAATGCTTGTAGACTAGTCCATAAGAGCTTCAGATGAGTTATGAGGAAGAATCTGCTTTTTATGGATTCAAAGATATATAATGTTGCATCTAATAGTAACTACCTCCAAATTATAGGCTGTTTTAGCAATAATTCTCTACAAAGTCTTATTATTGTCAATGACACCTTCATACTTTTCACTTATATCATATATCTTAATTATCTACTACAAGAACTCTCAACGTAAGATCTCACCATTAACCTCTCACAACGACAAGTCAAAAACAACCTTGCTCACCTTATGCTGGTCAAACAACTCAAAGGCCTCCTTACTCTCGTCTAATCCGACCTTGTGATCAATGAAACTAGCGAGGTCGCCCTTCATAGTTTCAAATATCTCCAAGGCTTCAGGGAAAAGAGACCACACATGGCATCTGCCGAACGAAATGTTGATATTCTTCAAGTAACAATCAAGCCCATTGAAAGGAAGTGGCTCGTGGCCCATTCCCAACGACGAAATGAATCCGTTACGGCGAACAGAATCGTAAGCCGTCTTGAGTGCAGCCGAGGCTCCGACAACCTCCAAAACGGCATCGAATCCGACGTTTGCTGTGTCTTTCTCAATGACTTCCTTGAGCAATGTTGGCTCCGTCTCAAAGTTAATTGTCTTGTAAGCACCGAGTCTCTTGGCCTCCTCTAAACGAGAAGGAACGTTATCAACACATACGACTTTCTTGAACCCCAAATGATTCAACACCCTCAATGCACACAATCCAACGGGTCCAACACCCAATTGCAAAATCGTAGCATCCTTAATTTCCAACTGCTGGGATCCAACAGCCGATTTCTGGCCCAAGAAATCGACAATCTTCTTCACTCCGTAGTATCCAGTTATAAAGATATCGGCCATTAGCACATACACGGAATCGTCGATGTGGTCATGACTGACTGGCTTTTTCACTAATGTAGACTTAGCGAATGGGATCCTCACGTACTCGGCCTGTCCACCAGGCAAGCCCACTTTGCCAAAAGTGTTGGTTTGATCACATTGACCAGAATAACCGTGTTTACAATACCAGCAAACCCCACATTGAATTGTGAAAGTACTGAGGACATCATCACCGATCTTGAAGTCGGAATCAGTGATATCCGAGCCCCTAGCCACGACCTCACCCAAGAACTCGTGGCCAATGATCTGGTCAACAGGTCCTTTGATGTGGCCACGATAGCTGTGCAAGTCAGTGCCACATAAACCGGAGTATTTCACCTTAAGAATCACATCATCTAACTTCTCGATCTTGGGGGTTTCTCTAATCTCAGTGCTTACATCGTGAGGGCCATGGAACACAATGGCCTTCATTGTCTTTGGAATACTTTCAGACATCTTCAAAATATCAGTTTCTACGTTACCTTATGTCTTGCTACAAGATATATAATCCTACTTACTACTATACTTCTATGGTTTCTAAAACATACCACCATTCTTCAACTATTTCCGCAATTGAAAAATCGACCCCAGATTTTTCCTAATCGGGACGAGCCGCTAGCACGGTTATACCGAATAACCGACGGTTTGATAGAAGATGGCTCTTTAAGGGCATGCTAGCAACCTCTATTACTAAGCTAGGTCTTCGATGATGGAGGGAATGTTGCCGTGAATTTCGTAGTACGACTCACACCAGAGCGTAATGAACTCTTTGCTGACTTTGATATTGTCATGGTAGCTCTTGGGCGATCCCGTCACTTTCTTTAAACACGATTTGATCTTGGGCTTGATCAGAGTCCTTGAAGTGTAAACAAACGATTTGATATCTAACGTGTCGTCATAGTAGTCGCTGAGTAGAATAAACTTGTTGTCATGCTCGTAGATCTGGGGAATTAAGTAGGTGTTCCCAGCGCTGGCATCCCATACATTCTGGTTGCTTGCCGTGTTCAAGTCATTACATAGGTCTTTGCACTTATCAAAAGTTCCCATCCGTTTTCATACCTATCTAAGATCTTCTCATCCTCAAATTGTCTGTATTCATGGAAAGGCGACAATTGGAAGCATCCAAAATCAAATTCAATGAAGAAGTAGTTCCTCAAAATGATGAAGAACCATAACGTACGTAAATGGATACCTCCATGCATGAGTATACCCCAGATGATCCTATCGTATATCCAGATGACAGAAGGATCATCACCTAGTCTGGTACTTGCTGCTAGAATATACTTACGAATCATTTCGGTTAAGTTGACTTGCTTCAATTTCAATCCCGTTGTGTTGATACCTTCTGCTTCTATATTGACGGATTGGGCTTCGGAGTAAGCCAATTTCTCATAGGTGTATCCACAGAATGTGAAGAATTTGCTCAATAAACCATGCTGATTACCAGGTATAGTGTTCTCTGAGACCATCTGGGTGATAATATAGGGAAGCTTGAAATGGGAGTAATATTCATCAAAGCAGTAGGAATGACAGATGTATAAGAGCACAGTTTGTTTAGTTTCGACTGACAAGCAACCTGACGTTGAAACCACCATTGGCAAGCGCCTTTCAAGTCTCTTCAAAAGCTTAAACACCCAGGTGAAATGGCCAATGGCACCCACATAGTTCTTCTTGTAGTACTCAATATGTCCCCATACCACTTTATGTTTGATCAACAAACAACACAAAGTTCTGATTCCACAATCTTGGCTAATGCCCCAAGCCTTGAACTTCCTTACTAGTTTCTTGGGGTCCATTTCGTAGTCTATCTCAGGATGTTTGCAGATTTCGCTGCCCATGTACCTTTCAAGGTTTTCAAAGTCTGAGTAAATGCCATCAAATAAGCTCAACGGGGCATGGAACTTGTATGCCTCCAACAAGTAACTAAGGGGATCAATAAGAGCGACCTTCTCTGGATTTGAATTCCATTCTTCCAATTGAACCTTGGCAGTAGTCAAGATAGAATTCACTGCCAAGCAGTCAGATCCAAACGACACCGTGGGTATCAGTCCATTCGCAGCCAAATACCTTTCTGCTTGATCCACCAAACCACTTTTCGCAGCCGTTTCTGCAACACTTTGATAAGACGTTAGTGTCAATATTACCCATAAAATGCTTAGTAATTGTATGACTTACTTGTCATTAGGAACTTCTCTGAAGAGCTGTTCCATCTGGGCTTCGTATGCAGCAAACTGGGAATCTTCAAGACACTCATTATCTTGGTTGACCATGGCCGTAGTCCTAGCCATTTCAATGATCTCACTGAAGCAAGCAAACGCTTGTTCTTTCATTCCAATACTTCTAAAGAAACCTACCAAGCTTCGTATATACTTCTCTCTTCTCGCGGGGCTGCTTTCCAACTCGATAGCTAGTGACATCTCTCTCAACCCACCGCCAATTCTTCCCAAGCGGAATAAGGTGGTAGAAAGCATAAGGTGAATTGCTGGCGGCAAGGCCAAGTGGGTGTTCATAGAAGGCATTAAAGTAAGAATCTCCATGTAGTTATGGTTTCTGTAAAGAAGAGCCACTTGCCGGAATAATACTAGGTCTTTATCCAAGTCTGGGCTTGCTGAGTTTGGGTCGGTCAACTCGTCACTCCAAGAATCAGCGATATCCTCTTCATTATCACTGCCGTTATGAACTTCATCATCCTTCACCGACTCTGTTCCCGACAAGGAAGCCAGATCCAAAAAGCTCAAATGCAACTCTTCAATAGTTGGCAAGTAGTCCATTCAAATGAGCTCTTCCTATCCTTTTATATACTCTACGCTTAGCTTTAGAATTGTGGTATGATAATAACCAGAAAGGTGTAATATTATATTTGTGGGTGCAAAAAAAGTACTGCCGCCAGTTGCATTTATGCTCTGGCACGGGAATAGGTCCACAACCACCCTTCCAAAAATGAGTTAGTCGTAGAACGGCTCGTACTATTGAACTAACATTGTTAAATACAAGATGATATATTTACAGGGCAAAAGCCGGTTGGAGAAAGTAGTATCAATAATTAAGTGGCCTAGAGGCTAGGAAACTAGGCTTTCTAGTGGCTGGAGCATTAGGCTTCTCACTGTTCTCCTTTTCAATGCCTATTTCTTCCTTTTCAAGTCCCTTCTTTTCAGCTTCGGGTTCTCTCTCTTCTTCTGCCACTTCTTCATTAGTCTTAGAAACCTCAGTTTTACTTGCTACCTTTTTATCAGCTTCTTCGTCTTCGTTGGCAAGTCTACGGAAATCGGATTCTTCTAGCGAATGAAGTCGTCTAATCGCAGCCTTGTTGCTCTGAGCCAGCGGGTCTCTTTCTGCGTACTTCAACAATCTCATGATATACAGGTAGCATTCAAAGCAAGCCTTTGCGTCCTCTCGCAAATGATAACGCAAGTAGTACTTTGGAA
Source organism: Scheffersomyces insectosa (assembly GCA_030572575.1). Taxonomy (NCBI): domain Eukaryota; kingdom Fungi; phylum Ascomycota; class Pichiomycetes; order Serinales; family Debaryomycetaceae; genus Scheffersomyces; species Scheffersomyces insectosa. Next base: position 21,584 of record JAJMAO010000015.1, read on the forward strand.
GCTGAAACGTCTTGTCATTGAACTTCTGTGCTGCTTCCATTGTTATCACGAGTAATGCTGTTCCAAACACAGTAAACATATCAAATGCTACTAAGATGGGTAAGGAGGAAAGAACCTCTATCAATGCTACGGTGTTCTTGAGAATATCGGCCTTTCTCTCAGCAAAGAGTCCCAGCTCATATTCATGGGAGTTGAAAAGCTCATCCCGTATGCCATAAGGCAAATCCACATTAAGATCGAAATTCAACGTCTTCAATATGAGTTCCTCTCTGAACAACAACTGGTCTCTCCACCGCCAAAACATATCACTCTGTTCATCTATTGGCCTCGAAGGATTGGGGTTCTTGATATTACACGCCTGAAGGGCTATTTTATCCGGTTGTCTATAAGTATCATTCAACTTGCACGATATAGCAATTGCTGCACTGGCAACATAGTATTTAGAGCTCGTTATGGGCATTCTCATGTAGTATCTATTGATATATATAGTGGCAGCCAAGATGGTTCTTCCGTCCAACTTAAGCGACGATCCCAACCGTATCACGAAATCGTGGATCGACTCTCTTACCTTGAGTTCCTGTGAAACCAGCATCTTCTGTTGTCTACTTGGAGACTGCGCTAGAAACGCTTCTTCCAGAAACAACCAGGTGTTTCTGTCGCCTGAGTGCGGCGGTTTTCTCGAAGCACCGTTGCTGGCATTCGCAGTGCGGCTATCGTGGCTCATTGGTACATTGGAGACGAAAACCCTGCTACAACTGAGAATCAAACAAGAAGAATACATACCTATACTCTGTCATAGTGTAGAGCTGAATCTGTTGAAGAATATTGGTGTGCATAGTGGAAGATCCACGCCGCAGTGGAGATTTAATGAGATCACGTGATCTAGAGTTTTATAGAGTGTAAGATAGTTGGGTGAACTAGATGCTTAGGGAAGTGGATAATGGTGGCTGGTTGCTTACGGGGTCCTGAAGGAAGCGGGAGGGTAGCCCTTGTCGTTCAAATTTGATGACACAGCGAAGGGCTCGACTCAAATGTGGTTCTGATCCAACTGCGGGTGGAAGATAGCCGCTTTTGACCCCATTGAACGGACGGAAATCCTAGATTAGTTCCGAGAGTAAACTCAGGTTCTGGCATTTTGCAGCTGTGACAGCCAATCAGAGGCCTCCCCCCTCCAATTATTAGCCACGAATCCCATCTTTTGGCAGCCATTGAACACTCCTAACTCTTCAGCCGCACGCTCTCAGAGTAGAAAACATGAGCCGCACGGTTGCCCAAAGCAGCGTTTGACTGCTAAAACCACAAGGGCCGAGTTAAGCGATGTTGTGGTGGTGCTTTTTGTCTTCAGGGTCGATGAGTGGTTAAAGCGAAGTAATGGCTGCCAATGGCTGATTGGCCTACATTTCCACTTCAATTTGGGCAACTTCTGGCTCTTTTCTCTGGTTGCATCAAATTCAACTGGCCACAGAGCCTATACTCTCACACCATTAATCTCCGTAGACCCCGTGTAATTCCCACACCAGAACCACAAAATTCCCCATTCAACAACTTCACTCTTCACCCACACCCCCAAAGACCACAGCCACACACTCTCTCCCCATTTCCACCCCAGCACTCTCTCCATTCTCCACCCTCCCACTCACCATACAAATTTTGCACCTAATCTCGCCACCTGCACACAGCACACAGTGAAAATTTTCAATTTTCTTGTTGAAGATTTCTGTGAAAAGGATGAAGTTGGCAGTATTGTTGGTGTTCAAGAGCTTGTAGCAGTACGTTAAAACCACCGAAATCTAGCTTAGCCATCATGCCAGTGGAGTCGTCTTTCATGCATTTGGTCAGACCAAACGTGGCCGCCCCAGGTGTGCCTTCCGCCACAGGGCCTTCTTCTGTAAAGATACACGCTCCGGCTGTATTCCAGATCCTCGAGATCATCTCCAAGCAGGTGCTTTCGTCGGATAAACGTATCATCGGTACGTTGTTGGGAATAAGATCGGACGACGGTTCGCAATTCGAGATCAGAGACGCCTTCATGGTCCCTTGCAACGAGACCGGAGATTCGCTCTCCATCGAAGACTCGACTCACAAGACATTATACCAATTATACAAGAAGGCCCATCCTAAGGAGTCTGTTTTGGGATGGTTCGGCTCGTCCAACCAGATAGATAACACAACCGGCTTGATCCATGACTTCTACTCCAAGGGTTCGGACCGTGCCTACCCTTACCCAGCCATATACTTGAACGTAGAGTACTTGAAGGACGGCCAGATCACCAGCCCTGAATTGTCCGTGTACATAGGTGCTGCTGTAGGAAAGCCAATTGCCACCAATGTTCCTATCGGCTGGAAGACCGCTTCCACCAACAACTCGTACATCTTCACTCCTATCCCACACCACGTCATAAACGGATCTGTCACTGAAAAGATAGCGTTCAACACCTTGAAGGAGAAGTCTGTAAACACCACTTCTTTCGTTTTGGACTCGGACTTATCTTTCTTATCTAACCAATTGGAGCAAGTTACCTCCAACATTGACAGATTAATCCAGGAAATCGACACCAAGGTTGCCAGCGGAGCTGCCTCCGACAGAGAACTTGACTTGTTGAGATTGTTGAGCAGCACTTTGTTGAACAAGCCACAACTCTTGACCAACTTGGAGGAATTGGAGAGACTCTTCCGTGACCACAACCAAGATGTGATCATGATTGAGTACTTGACCAAGGCTGTTAAGGAGCAAATCGAGTTGAGTGCTCGTTTGACTGCCAACGCCGAGGCCGACAAGAAGTACTAAGCATAATAGAGAGCTTAGTAAAAGCTTTGAAGCGAAAACCTAGTATTGAGGTGTGGTATTAGTACGATTATTTGGAAGCTGATGCTGAAAGCATGATATTATAGTTCACAAGAACGTAGTTTATTAGGGCTTAATAGAGTAGAGCTAACGACAAAAAGACTGATATCATACCTTATGTTTGGAGCATATTATTACTACTTACTAGTAGTACTTATTACGAGGGTAATTCACCTTCGTGTCCATCCTGATTTGTGCATTTAGTCTAGTCCCTGTACTTTAGATACTGCCCGTAGAGGTAGATTTCATCTCAATATATATATACAGCAAAATGACGGGGATTGTAGTTGATTTCAGCAGCTGTAGTTGCATTGACTGGAAAGTAAAGCTTCGGGAGAAGCGTTCACCGAATTACACTAGAAATTAAGGTGGAGCAGCGGGGTATTGGTATGTGGAAGGAATACCCTGTCACCGCATACCGTAGTTTCCTGGAATTGTCATTAGTAGAAAAGGGGACCATTCAGAAAACTGTAGCACTTTCAATTGGCTTGGATTCACATGAATTCATGTCTTACACAAGTGGCATTCGATTGAATTCTTCATTATAATCCTACAACGTATAGAGAATGGCAGCAGAATTCGTGGTGCGTTTTTGCACCCATATAAATTTGAACGTGCTAAACAATCTGGAGAGGTGTCAAACCAGCACTCCTAAAACGCCAATTTTGCTCTTTTAAGTCTCACTAGAGCCACCTACTACCCACCCCATGAGTATAATGGGGATATTTCACCGATTCCACACGCATCAAGCCTAGAATTCTTATACAACAACAATATCGTTCCTTCCATCGGAGTACCACCTAGAAAATAATGCCCATCACGGAACTCAGACTTCATCGACCACGAATTGAATTGACATCTCGTTTTCTCTTTTCAACCTTGCTCCTCTTCTCTCCTACCACCACCACATCATCTTCCATCCAACGAATCACAACCGGCTTCTGGCTTCCTGGAACTGTGGCGCCCCTATTCCACTGTTCCACTGCAGCACTCCATCTCTCACTAAATAACCACCATCACAGTACCATAAACCCCCATAAATTTCCACCAAAAACCCAGATTTTTCCGCAAAAAAAACCCATATCACACCCACCATACTACTCAACTCCCGTAGCCAGTTTTATCCGCTCCTTCTCTCACTCTCGAACTACTGACTCGCTCCTCTTCCCTCCTCTGCTCCCCCATCGCAGCCAAAATCGCCTATCGTCTTTTTTTTGCAGTCGCACTCTTCACTACTGCTGCATGGGGCTTTCCTCTTTCCTCTTTGGGACATCACCGAATCTCATCTCAAAAACGTAAAACGATAAACGAAAATTTTTAGAACCATAGTTAAGAGGTGTAGAAACCACAGATAACACCGGAAATATCCACGTTTGCTAGAGCGGCTCGCCCAGAAAGCCGACCACACCTTAGTTACCATTGCAATTGTAGTACCAGGAGCGAAACCGAAGTCGAATCAGACCTTTTTCGTCGTTTTGCAGCAGTGCTTATTCCCTCCAGCGCTTGATTTGTAACACAGAGAACCCTGTTTCACTGCAATAACACCACCAAAAGTGCATTTCATACCATTGAAATCGCTGGAAACGCCCTATAACGCCGGTATCCACGAAGCTATACCACCGAAGTTCTTAAACCTGCCATTTTTATACATTTTGGCCGTTTCTTCGTCAACTTAACGGTGCATTTTACCCCAAACAGAAGGCTCATCGCTCGATAACGCAAATAGCGACCGACCATACCCTTTACCGTAACCCAGACAAAGACGTACCATTCGCCGAAGTCGCAGATTATGTATACCAACGGACGGAACAGCTATAACTACCATTTTTTCAATTCGAAATTTCCTGACTCTAGAAGTTGCACAGCCAAGAATAGCAAATTCATCTAAAGTATCGAGTAACACAGCAGCCACCATAACTACGATACTCCGACCCATAACATCGACCGAAAATGGCGAAAAGTCCTAGAAAATCGAGTAGCAATTCGAAACAATTGAAGGCAGCCGTACCGAACAAAAAGGGTAGCAAACCCACGGTAGGAGGCAAGAACTTCAAAGCCTATAGAAACCAATATAACCACCACACAGACATTTCAAGTGCTTCCAACCATCACTCACATAAGTATAAACAGTCCCAGAGACGATTCAGCATAGCAGACTCCACGACTTCTTCGTCGGATTCTGAAAAAACCATACATAACCTCAACACCTATGTGATACAGTCCGGTTCCGACTCCGAATCGTCCTTGACCGCCGTATCAGACAACGAAACCAATGTTTCTCGTAAAGAATTTGCTGGCGAACATGCGGGTAAAAGAGCAGCGGTTAAAGCCCGCCCTAGTGCTAAGAAATACGCTTCCACACATGCTAGAAAGAGAACACCAAAGAAGACCGTAGACTGGGCCAGGCTGCAGCAGTATGACGACTATTCCGACGAGGCAATGGAGATGTCAAGCAATGATGAAAACGACGTCGATGACGAGGAAGAGGAAGAGGAAGAAGAAGTAGGATTGGGTGCATTATACTCCATGATGGCAAAGACTAACAGCGATGGATCAAGCGACTCCGATGAAGAATCCGATGAAGATGACGAAGTGTACTCTACATCAGAAGATGACTCAGACGTGGACTTTGTGAAATTACAAGCCGAAAGAAAAGCCAAGTCAATGAAAGCCGTCAAAGCCATGAAAGGCGTCAAGAAGTCAAACGACAAGAATAAGAGTAATCATTATGAAGAAGAAGATGATCATGATATGGAATCTGGATCGGATATAGATGTAGACTTTTCGGACTTGGTTGCATTGACAAAGCCCAAATCTAAGCGTTCCAACAAAGCAAGAAGAAAAAGTTCAGTTTCCAAGGCCAAGTTTGGTAGACGAAGATCAGACGCCGTTTTACCAGAAGACATCAACTTCACTTTTGAGTTTGATGACTTCGGGAAATTAGACGACAGTTCAGTCATCGATGAAGGCGAGGAAGAAGAAGAAGAAGACGAATACAACTCCAGCAAAGTAGACATTTCCAATGTTTCCATAGCCGAAAACCAGGAGGAAGATATTGGAGAAGAAGTTCCTCTTCCTCTTCCTACTGACGATCTCAAAATTGCTGACAATGAGAGACCATTGAATGGTACTTTGGCAGCAAACTTCAACTTTGATTTCGATTTCGATTCACTGTTGATCCAAGTTCCAAAGATTAAAGAAGACGATCTTAACTCTGACGATGACTACGAAATCGATGACAATGAGTTATTGGCGACTTTGCAAGCAGATAATGATATGGATGACTTTGCTGATCTTCAAGGACATGCCCCACAAAATACCGGCTTCACTAGAAGTAACTCTGTTGGCTCTTACGGTGATGATGAAGAAAACGATCCTTTCTTGAAGGAAGAAGAAAAGTTCTTGGTGAATGAGTTCGAGAACAATGGTTTTGATGATGAAGAAATTGACATTGAGGACTACAACTTGAGCGACTCCTCAAACCGTAATTCTCTACTCAACTCGTTTAAAGCCATTAACAACAACGACGCCAACAAAGGAGTTATCCAATATGAGAGTAGTATTGAAAGCGGATCTGACTTTGAGAATGATGACGAAGATGACGACTACGATGACTTTGTGGACTTCGATGTTCCACTTTTCTCTAGCAACGATGAAGATAACAGCAATGGAAGTGACGAGGGGTTCAGGAACTCAGCCGATACTCATTCCAATAGTGGCATTGCCAGCAAGCATGGAAGTTTTAGTGGAAGCCCTAAGGACAAGAAAAAGAAGAAACAGAAGCACAAGAAGAGTCACGGTCTCAATAGTGATGAGGATGACGACTCATACTTGTGGAATTACTTTTTCAGTTCAGATAATGATTCTGACTCCAGCGATAACGAAGCAGTTGACAGTGACCAGAGAATGGCTGTAGAGGACATGTTCAAGGAAATGGAGAAAGATCTCGGAAAGCGCACCGATCTCCGTCGGTTGACTTTATCGGGAGCTAGTTCGAGAAAGAAGCTGGTCGCTCCGGTACATCACAGCGACTCTATGTTAGAGGAAGACTATGACAGTGGAGAATCCACAGATGTCGATTTGTCTCTCCCTGCTTCTACCGCAAAGTCTAAATTAGGCTCCAAGGTGGCCAAAGAAGTTTTGTCATCAAAGACAGCAGACTATCGTCCTCCAATTTTGGGTACATGGGTGACCATTGATAGTAAGCCCTTTGGAATCATTGATGGACTCTCCACTAGAACTCTCAATATTAGTCAAAATCCTAAGAGCTTGGAACCAAGAAAGAGCAGAAAGAGCATAGCTCCACAGCTTGTTGCCTCAGATGACCTGGCTCTTGGTCTTGACGAGTTATTGAATGTCAGTGAGCTAGACAACGACGACGAGAATGACGTTAGAATATGGAGAGATTTCAACAACCAGAAGAAACAAGTTCCTCTTGGAGCCTTCCGTAACAAGTCGGTGTTGCAAAATGCTATCATCCACCCAGAAAACGTCACCTCTCATTACAATCATACTAGCAAGTCTAATAATGAAGCTAACCAAAGGAGGTATTCTCTCACAGGACAGCACCTGAGCGGTTTGCTTCCAAAGAGAAACTCAGTCAACTCTTCTAGTGGAAGCTCGGTCAAGAAGCCAGTGCCTACTGGTAGAAGAGAATCTGTCACAAAAGTCCGCAACAATTCTATTACCGCAGGTTCTTCTTCCAGCTCTGCTGCTATCAACACCACCACCCCATCCTCCAATTCTAAGCAATCCAGGAGACGCGCATCTATCGTGGAAGCGGTATCAGAGGGATTCAGACCTACGAAGTCTGGACTCTTCAGCGAGCATGCATTAGCCGATGTCGAAGAAGTCTTGGGAGACGACAACGACATCATGGCTTTGATCAAGGGTTTGTGAAGAGGGTTCTTCTTCACACAACATATTTTCATTTCATCACGGGAGACAGTACAACATTTCACTTCGCTTACTATTTTTATATCTGTCTTTATGGGCATGGCTTAACGAGTATTAGATTGTTCATCTCCGTCTAATTCTTAGAGAGAACGAAGAATAAACAAAAGTAGGGTAAAGTACAACTAAGCACTACCCGCTCTATTTATTTACCGCTTAAGTCTTAACTATAGAGACTTCTACCACTGTTACTACGTTTGTTTTAAGCTTCTTACTGATTTACAGTGCACCACAACATATACTAAGAAAGCTGTACGCTTTTCTTCCGTATTTACATTTCAGGTTTCCGGTGTTTTTTTTAAATGTTCGGGGTATGGCGACTAGAGTACTTTTCAATTGACATTTAAAATGACCAACACACATGTAGCTGTAGAATTGCAAGATACCCATAAGGCTGGTAATCCGGTAATTAAATAACGTGTGCGGCGCTACCAAATGGACATTTATTAGGTATACGAATGGCTTTGGGGTAAAATACTGGATTCCAGGCCTGTAGAAGAATGCAAATTTTCACGTATTGCTTGCTGGATTGCTTCCCAGTCTTATTGAAGCGCTCCAATCCCATTTTGTCGTCTTTTTCACCTCTTTCCGCCAATTTCTCATCTCTTTCTACGCTCTCTTTCCAATTTCCACTTCTTAGCACACTATCAAACGGTACTCCATCACCACAATAAGCCCATGCTTCCAGCTGAACAACGCCATTATTGCAATTTTTCACCCGTAAACACCATTCCCACCCGATTCCAACTACGGTAAACCCAGTCTCCACCTTTCTCCTTCACCCAGTCTCCACATATTCGCCCCTCCTCTCTCTCTCTCTCTCATTCCGTCCACCTCGTATTTCGCACCGCTTAACTATGTAAAGTGAAATTTCAAACTTCACCGTTAAGTTTAAGGTGATGAAGTTCTTTCCAGTAGAAGTCGTTCCAGCACTGGCAATTTGTGTTAAAAAGCGGTGTATTAGTGTATAGTCTGCATAGCCGTCGTTCCGTGCCGTTTGAATCGAATTAATCGCTCTCGGAACTTGCTCTAGCCTCCCCGTTACAGTACCGTATCGATAACCTCTTGTGGCGGCATTGGTGACCATCTGCCATTACATGCTTTGATCTAGGCAGAAAACCCGGGTAGAATCCGTCCAGTGACCAAGATCCGTACATATCCAGCGTAATCCCTCCTCCAGAATACCTCTTCTGAATACACCGACTAGAACCCATTCTCTTGGTGTCATGGACTCCGAACACGATACCGAAAGACGGTCGTCCTCTCGATCAAACAAGGGCCAGCATTCGAAGCGGTTCTTGGACGACATAATCGTCATTAGCGACGAACCCGATCACAGCAACGAAAAAACACGTAAAAGAGCCAGAGCAACGCCTCAATCTTCACGGCCAAAGAGTTCCAGTTCCAGCAGAGATGAACTTGATGAAGGCGATGAGAATACCGACGACGACGAAGAAGAAGAAGAAGGCATTGTTAGATGCAACCCATGTGGAACAAATCAAGATAATTACGATGAAGCCAGTGATAAAGGAGGAACGTTCATTCAGTGTGATAATTGCAATACATGGCAACACGCGTTGTGTATGGGTTTCAAGAATACCAAGTCGATACCAGAGCTCTACATCTGTGACGTCTGTGATCCCGAGCTTTTTGCTCAACGAAAAGCCGCTTTGGAGGGCTCCAAGGCTAAAGCCAAGCCCAAATCGAAGCCAAAGCCAAAAGCCAAGCCTGTTGCTGAAAAGGAGAGTTCTCCCGAAGTTGAAATTATAGATGACCAGCCAGAACCAGAACTGACACCAGAGCCAGTAGAAGAACCAGAACCAGAGAAGGTGATTTCTATTAAAGATGTGCTAAAAGATGATCATAGGGTCAGCACTGGAAAAGCGTTCTACAACTACTTTAAGAAGAGCTTTCCAGACACTTCTGAGCTCACAGAGGTTGAAAAGGATAGAAAAGCCACTCACTGGGCTTTGGAAATTGAAGACATCATATTCCGTACTTACCCAAGCAAACTGTACATTTCTGAGGGTAGAAGAATCCTCTTTTTGTTGAAGAAGTACTTTATGAAAGATTTACTTAGTGAGAAAATCACGTTGGAAGACGTGGTCAAGAAGACACCAAAAGAAATCAACCAAGATATAGAAAGAGTAGAGGCTGAAAATAGAGGAAAGATCAAGAACATCATATTGAGAGAAAACGAGTCTACCCAGATTGTCAGAAGAACACATAAGGGTGAGATCATCAGAGAAAACGAAAATGACCAGCCAAGTTACATGGATGAAACTGTAGCAACTACAAGAAAAGTTGACCATAGGAACTTTGGCACGAATGAGGATAGCGAGGCCATTAGACCTGTCGTGGCAAATGAAAACAAGATTCATTCGTATCAAAATATGAACCCTAGAATACAGGATGATAACGACGACGAAGATGAATACGTTGAACAACAAGCAGTTCAGCAACCGACTACCAACGATACCAAATCCTCTGAGTCCAGCGATTTAGAGCATGTAGCCGATAATCTCGATGATGATGTCGATATGTACCCAATACTCGGTGGCGAAGAGAATTTAAAGAGTGGTCCAGAAGTGTGGTCGGGAACTATCGAATTCCCAGATTTTGCTATCTTTAATGCCATTGGTACATTCTATGCCAGCACCAATAATATTGACGAAGACAAAACTTTACGAACCTGTCAGGATTTGTTACCTCACAGAGGTTACTCAATCTTAGGAAGGCTAGACAGATTGACTGCTGATGCCTACTTGGACAAGATCGTCAGTTCCAGAGATTTGTACATGATCGAAGTCAAAAGCGACGAGCATACTGAGTCGCAGTTCCAAAAGCTTTATCAATATTTGCTTATTGAAAACAAAGTAGGAGTTTTGTCGGGAAAGCCAGCCTTTGCCAAGGATTCCTATATCATGCCAATAGATTTCAGAGATAGTAGATCTCCCTACTATCTTCAAGAGCACAAGCGCGATATGCGTATCGGGCTATTCATAGTTTTTGTTGTCAAACGGGACTACGAGCCCTCAAGAAGGCTGTTTAGTTACGTGCCATCAAAGACGAGCCATAGTAATGCTATCAAAAGCACAAGCGATCCAAACAACGATAGCAACAACAGTTCAGAGTTGAACGCCATAATGTCACAACTAGGAGGGCGTGAGCCAAGCTACCAGAACTCCAGTTATGTATAATAGTTAATTCGGATATCCGAATCGGGGCCCCCATAGATCTATGTATAGTATGTATTATTGTAAAGGGTATAACTATCCTACACTTCCATTATTGAAATAGCAATTGAAAGTGGGTCAGCCCATTAGGCTGCAAAAAGATGAGATGTAAGTACATAGCAAAGCAGCAAACCATGTAATAAATATAAAAGACCAACCGAAATGTAGCAGCGAATGCTTAGGGACATCACAGTGGACTCGGTCAGCAATAGCAACAACCAATCTTACTTCCATTCCCATATCTTTCCAGGTAATACTACAACCATAGAACCACTCATCCATCATATCATTCATTGTCTGTCTGAAAGACTGTCTGTCTGTCTGAAAGAATGCGGCACAAAAAAACGTCTGAAATATTTTTATCGCTTTCTCTGTCTGATTGCAACTAAGACAATTTCTACAATTTATACAACCAATTGTTACTCTTCTTGGAGTTCTCTAGCTTTTCTTTGCTTCGTAGTGACAGGAATATGATATGGTGGACACAGGCGCAAGCGACAACAACTCACACGCCAAAAACAACGGAACTCGAGTTCAAATCGTAGCCGTAGAAGGAATCAACGCGACAAGACTCAATCCTAATGATTTGAATAGCCAGGACCACGATGACTCCATCAATAGTCTCGTATTTGGAAACGATTTGAACCCAAATGAAGAAGCACAAACGCAAGCAGACACCCTAGTATCCCAACGGAGCAATATACTCGAGGAGACCCAGAAAATCCACCGAAAGACCAGCATAAAGATCGGAGTCAATGAAGATAGTGACGAGGAAAGCAATATCAATACAAATGCCACCTTTGAGTTACAAGAGGAGCTTCAAGAAACGCCTTTCTTGGACAAATTACGCGATCCCTTCGAGGAAACGATAGTTAACGGCTCTAAGATCGATAATATCTCGCCAAGTTTGCCATTTAACGACAGTGTATCCAACGATACCTTCCCCGTACCACAGCACAAGAAGCCAACCGTGTTTTCGAGAATACGAGAGCAAGCAGACGATTCATGCTTGAAGTACGAAAGTCAGGTTGAACCTGAAGAATCATCAGAAGTAACTAAAGAAGCCCCAACTCAGAAAATCAGAGGAATAGATGAGGATAGTCAAGAAGACCACGATGAAGAAGTCGAAGCTTCAGTGGACACGTCCAAAGTTACATTTCTGCAGAACTTTCATACCCAGCAGATTGATGAAGACAACCAGGGACTGACTCATAACGGTGATAAAGACACTCAGATAGTACTCACATTATCCCAGACGCTTTCTCAAGCAAATTTGGAAGATCCAACACAACGAATTATAAACGACTCAGCAACTCAAGCTGATACTAGCAAGTTACCATTCTCGATAGATGACACGCAACAGGTGGATTTCCACCCTAACTCCACCCCGAAAGATATCACTCTCTTAACCTTACAAAACAGTGCCACTGTACAAATCCCAGGTACTGACGAGAGAGACAGCATTTCACATAGGCAAGTAGTGAACACACAAGAAGCTATAGAAGTTACACTATCCAAGGATGAGTATAGCGATATGCAAACCCAAATGATCAAAGAAACTGATGATTTAGAGGTACTTACGGACGATGAAAAGGAAGAAGATCAAATGGAAGGAATACAAGAGGAGGACGAAGAAGACGAGTCTTCAGCCTCAAAATCTGGAAACCAATACGAGGATAGTATTTTGACTCATAAGCTTAAAAGAAAGTATAAGAGCCAATTGAATTTCAGCCCACGGAAGAGATCTCTCAGATCACATGGGTCCACTATTCTAAGCTCCAATAGGCAAAGAAATGCCCATTCAGCAGGTCCTGAATTAGCAGCTTACTTCAACAAGACACCAACAACGTTAAAGGTCTCCAATACAACTCCTCTTCAATTCACTTCACCAGCCGATGTAGCGGATTCGTCTCCTGTCATTATCAAAACCGACATACTAAAGCTTCCAGCCAAGTCATCCCCTACAAAGGATCCTGATCAATCCATAAGATCTGACATTGTGATAGACTCTGATATCACCCTTGAGACAGTAAAAAACCCATCAACGTCGCCTATTTCTCATGGTGAAGGACACACAGAATATTTATCTGAGCCAGACGATGGTAACATCCTGATGGGAAGCTTAGATTCGGAGTTGGAGGACATTGACTCTGACTACCAAGGAGTGGTAGAGGAGTCTACTCAAAAGGAACACTCACAAGACCAACTGCCAAAGCAGTCGGTTCATATCACCACAAGACGAAGAAGGAACTACATTGTAGATACTCAATCACAGCCTGATGTGGACAGTTCTATTACCATCACCAATAATATCGTGTATTCAACATCTACAAGCAACGGAGATCACTCCAATGAACCAAATAGCGAAGATAGCTATGGAATCCTCAGGAGTGAAACTCTGGATGCTCTTACTTATTCCAAAATCATATTTCGTGATAGTGTTTGGGCTTCGTATAATCTAAAGATGTACTCTGGAGCTATAGTGCAAAGAGGCTACGAAGTACTGAAAGTAGAGTTCGTGGAAGGACTATACGATATAAAGAACGTCGACCTCTTCTTATTGGATATTCGCATTGGTGACATCATCAGAACTAGATCGTCTACAGCGAAGTACGTAGTCACTGGCTTATCCACTTCTGATTCAGTCACTTCCATCAAGTGTGTTCGTGGCTATAACCTCGTTTATCTCCAAAGGAAAACATCCAAAGGAAAGTCGTTTGAGGAGTTTGCAATCTCACTTTCCGAGTGTTTTATGGAAGTAGGCGATTGGATACAACGCCAACAGAAGTATTCGCTCGTGTTGGGAGAGAATAATCAAGAGCTTCTAACTCAAAGTGACTATGGAAAGCACCAATACGGTAGATCAAGCGAAGTTCCCCGAACACCGTCGAAATCAAGATCATTGCCATTTTCTCATTCCAACGACTTGAGTATAAAACTTGGACCGTTCAGTAGCCCTACACGAGGAAGTTCTCGATCTTCTCCCAAGAAAGCATTTCATCTGTTGGCAGCTGATAAGATCTTCTCAGGGATGCTCTTCTGCATGACAAGTATAGAGGGAGAGAGAAAGGACCAGATAAGGTTATTAATTGAAGACAATGGTGGTATCCTATTCCAAAAGGGTCTCAATGAACTATTTGACTACTCAGAAAGTGAAGGCTTCTTATCATTGAGTTCCAAATATCTTGATAACCTCAAATTCGGAGCCATTATTTCGAACAACCATTGCAGAAGTGCTAAATACCTTCTGGGACTAGCTCTTGGATGGCCCATACTTTCCGATTCATTTATAGAGGATTGTGTGAAAGATCCCACGAAGCTACAGAGCTGGCCAGTGTATCTTCTTCCAGCAGGACACTCGCTTGTATTGAATGCCCTCAAGAGCTTGGACGTATTCAAGTTCCGGTCAAATTTTGAATTGGAAAAGCCGTTGACAAGTCAGTTGAAGAATAACAGTTCCTTGCTAAAGAAGTTCGACATTATTGTCTTGAACAACAAGATCAATGCCAACACTCTAGAAACATGCAAGTTCATTTTCTATTCCTTTGGAGCAAAGTCCTTGGTATACAATTCCAAGCAGACGGAAGTCGTGAAGAGACTAAAGGATATTGCAAGCGAAGGGAACAATAATGAGGTCATGGTTTATGACGACGGAAGCGCAATGGAAGCTAAACTCATTGCGTTAAAAGCAAAGCATCCTGTGAAGGTTGAAAATTCAAGAACGAGAACTCGTTCCCAATCTACTCGACCTTCTTCTCGTGCCAAGGCAACTCGTTCAAAGACTCTGACTACGAAGAACATTCTCACAGTTCGGGTCATTAATTGGGAATGGGTGGTACAATGCGTTATAAGTGGTTTCATCTGGGATACTGATACATACACCATAGAAATATAGTTGACACAAACGGTTTAGCATTATTGCTTTACTTACAATGATGTCCTATACTTGAACTTTATTCATGAATCATTAATTATACACTATTTAACTTTCGTAACTTTTAGACTTCTATCTTTAGATGTACTATATTTATGCCAAACGGAAAGCCCTCTTGAGCAATTCTCCAAGAGCAGCCTTTACCAATGGGAAACCGTTATCGTTCTTAACGGCATCTCCATTTTCCTCTAATCTTCTTAACAAGTACTCCTTGGTCTCTACTGGAGGACCCCATGGAACGTACTTGATGACATTGTCAACCTTGTAGGTCTTGATTAAGTTGTAAGTAATATTGTCGGCCATTCCGAGTAATTGGCCCAAAACAACGTTGTTTCTGTTACCGTTATCACTGACAGTGACATCGTCGTATAATCTCTCAGTAGCCAACTTCAAGGAATCAGCATTGTGAGAAGCCACAACCAAATGGCCAATGGTGGACTGGTTGCCCTTGTTTTCTAAGATAGACTCAATGCAGTAGGAGATACCTTGGTTGTAGTTTTTGTCGGTGTCTTCCTTGGTCTTGTGAATGATAGTGGATCTGCCAGCTTCGGAGTGAATGTAGGCTCCTCTGACCAATTTCAATCCTAATCTGTAGTTGTTCTCCTTGGCCATTCTTTCTTCCAAGGCCAACAAGTCAGACGATTCAGATAAGTACATTTGCAAAGTTCCCACGACAGAGACTGGCATCTCTGGCTTGTTGAACTTGGCGTACAATCTTCTTTGCAATTCATAGACTCCTTCTTGCAATTCGTGCTTTTCAGCATCAATGACACTGACTACAAATGGAGAAACTCTTTCTGGGTATTCCTTGGCCAACTTGACGTTGGCGTCGTAGACGGTTCCACAGACCTTGGCAGCCTTCTCGACCAAGCTTTCGAACTCGGCAGCGTACTTAGGGTCGGACTTGAAGTACTTCAACACGTTAGCTGCATCTTTGGCGAAACCAGTTGGCTTTAATGCAACGTAACCAGGAGCAATGGAGTTGATATCCTTACCAGAGTCCTTAATGACACTAACAGTGTGTGGGACCAAGATCTCGTTAACAGATCTCACGGTTTCATCTACAATGTAAGCAGGGTCGATGTTATCGTTACCGTTGCATGCTTCAATGGTCAATGAGATCATCATATTGTCGATTCCTCTTTCGACCAATCTTTGGCCCGATTTCTTGACTTCCTCGATGGTTTCTCCACCACAGTAGATCTTGTACACCAAGGCCTTGATAACGGCCATAGGAACATAGGGAAACAACTTGATGCAAAGGTTAAGAATAGGCTTGTTCAAGGTGCACAATCCAATCATGAGGTATGAGAATACCTCGCTGGAGGAGAATGCCTTTAAGTACTCGGTACTACTAACGGGAGTAGTAGCCAAGGATGCAATTTTGGAGCCATCAGCAATAGGAGATGGCAGAGTGATTGGAGCAGCACCTGCGTTAGGAGTCACTGGGTGTGCAGCAAGGTTGTCCAACGTAGCCGTCTGCTTGTTAGGAGACTCGTGGAACAGTCTAATAGACATGGCCAAGGCCGAAGAAACAGCCGGCTTCTGGCGGAGCAACAACGGAGAAGAAGAAAACATGGAACTTCTTGATCTCAAGCCAAGACCAGCGGAACGGGATGCCACTGCTCTGACAGTAAGCATGGTGGAAGTTATGGTAGACATTGATATTAAGGCTATGAATAGGCTATGGCTCTGTAAATGGGCAAATTGGACTATTATCGTGGTTTCGGGGTATATCTACGGCAAAAACAGCGTAACCAATCCGATTCAATGCTTTGGTTGCAATATACCAAGACGGGACACAATACTAGCGTACTACTAAGATAAGGCACTACACTAAGAGAACAGTGTAGCAGTCGTAGTTCTCTGTAGAACAACAGCAATAACAATAATATTAAAACAACTCTGTGTGATATCCAAACTTCTGCCGCAATCTCAATCCAGATTTGCTGCCCTATATATATTCACCGTCCTTCCTCCTCCACAACCACCGCCTCTTCTTGCTAGTCTAGTCATGGCATCAAATGGCTCCAAATACCGCCAGTGAGGGAAAACGTCAGCGAGCTTTTGCATCCTTCGCACCCGCACTTTGCAGCAGATGACGGTGCCAGCGGGGGACGCTCTTAGCGAGCGGGTGCGAAACACAGATCAGCAGGAAATCGGGGGAAGCAGTAGACGAGCTCCCCCAAGGGAAAGAGCATGCGGGTGAGGGCCGATCACGTGACTAAACACTGACCCTATCGTGCTATGGCAACGATAGCGGTTATGATCGGAAGTATTCCCATGCAGGTTGTTGATCCCTCGGCCTGCGATGCTCTTAGAGGTTGCACAGATTGCGAAACCCAAATGGGAACACAACAAGCGAGCACGATAATGAAGAGGACGGGTGGTGCAACACAAGAAAAAGGGAAAGCGAGATAATATGTGGAGACTGATCTGATCAAGCGGGATAGAAGAGCCCGTAGCGATACGGAGCTTCCTTATTGTGTTGTTATAGCGATATATCAATGGCGCAACTATTGTTGTAGAGGCTGCAACCGAACACCTTTACTATTGCGTTTCTGAACTTTTGCTGATAATGCGGCGGCATGGGTCTTGTTGTCAAATCCCATATTGGCTCTCGGTCACCTGATCAGCCACATGACTCTCACGTGCGCTCAATACCTCGTAACATCGAAGACCTAAAAATTTCCAGTTTCTTTATACCCTTCTGTAGTTGTCAATAGTTCTCCACAACCAATGTTCCTTGGGTACTTAGAGTCGCCGAGAGGTGTACAGCTCGCAAAGCGATGTTTTCCTCGGAATTTTTCCCTAGCTTCTACGGTTCTTGGTTGGAAGAATGTACTTCCTCCCATCACTCTTCACGAGATGCAAGACTCATCTAACATACGATCCTATCAACCCAAAGGAAAACAGGGTTCCAATAACAACAAGCAGATCTTCTTGGAACCAAACGAAACAGTTAACAAAAACTTCAATTCTCTCATGAACAAAATTCAGAAATCTGGACAGAACAATGCGTATACCTCGAAGATGTCTTTCATAGATGACGAACTCAACCAGGACGATAGTACCCGCGATAGCATAGTATCCTTTGTAGACAAGTTCAGACCTTCGGTGAATGAGATAAATCGCATGCGGTTTCGTAAAGTCCAATCGGAATTGGAGAAAAGCTTCACCCAACCACAGTTATCAAAGTATCTTGAAACTAAGTACTCCGAGCCAGAATTTTCAAAAGTAAGAAAGTCCACCAAAAGAGTGATAAAGAAGAAGTTGGCGCAGAGAATTATCAATGATGTCTGGGGAGTTAAGGTAAATAAAAAACTAACCGAGGCCGGAGACTTGACCACTAGCAAAACTATCACTCTATCAGATCTCGATATCTTCTTGATCAAGCTGAATAGACGTATTTTAAACTGGCTTTCTGCGAATGGAGCTAGAATCAAATTGGTCATGGAAAAGAAAGAGTTGGAAATTTCTGGTACCGACTCTCAAGTCAGTAACGTTGAAGTCAACTTGGTCTCTTTCCTTCAAGATTCTGAAAAGAAGGAAATTGACTTGAGTAACATAAAGCAATTGTCCATCGAGAAGTATGGAGAATTTTCTCTAGATAAAGTAGCCAGTTACACAGACATTTACTTCAAACACTTGGGCAAAGACTTGTATGAGATTCATTCCCAAAGTCCTCACCAATTTGAGCGTTTGAAGAGATTACTTTTATGGTCTTTGAACTTCAATAGGCATACAAAGGAAGATTTGTGCTTACCTGAATCCACTGAAAAATTGGAGTTTCTCCCATTCAAGGACGAGCTATCGTTAACATGGAATAACAGACTTCAGCCGCTTTTCACCCTCAGAGACCAGACTAAGCCTACCAGAACCAATGAACATTTACTTCGTGATTTAAAGAAATATAGCGATGACAAAATGAATCAAGAACAGCCCCAAATTCTCACAGAAGCTCAAGAAGAGACTGAACATACTGACAGTACAACTGTTTCTGTGGATACACAAGAACTTACAAACAACTTTCAGTTATCTGAAGGAAAATTGGACTCGTTGTACGACAAATTGGTTCGTTTTGACTACAGAAAGAATCTTGTGGGAGTAAGTAATGTCCTGCCTCCTATATTCACTGTGACACTCGGAAACTTGTTAATAGAAGGAGACAAAAAGAACGACAAGTCGGAAAGCATTGCTGATGTTCTCTTCCCAACTAAACCAGTTTTATCTGAAAATGTCAAATTCAAATTCAATTCCAACGTCCAATTGGTGGCCGATAAAGCCCTCTCACTTCCTATGTATGAGGCTGCTGATGATAGTATTGAAGCACTTTTTAAAGAGGACCGTTATAAGAATTCTGTCCAGATCACCTTCTTACCATCTTTGTTCAAGGAAGAAAACAAGAGTATCGATATCGAAGACTTGACAAAGTATCCACCAGTGGAGATGTGGGTGGATCTCAAAAACAACATGACTCCTGATTTGGATACTTTACAATTAGTGACAGTCGAGGGAGAGAATTCGACATTTGTTTCTATTCCTTCAAGCAAGTCGGATCTCAAAGTATGCTGTCAATTGTCTGGAGACCTTTTGAAAGGCGAAGAGACTGAAGAAATTGAGAGTTTGATAGAAAAGGACGAAGAAGAGTTCGATGTGGAAGACATCTTAAACGCAAGAGCCAACAGATATGACCGATTCAAAACACAACCCGGACTTAACTTATTCCTCGAGTCATCTAAGTTAGACTTTCAGGAAGAAACATCCATTACCCCATATATTGACTTGAACGTTAATGGAGTGACTGTGAGGTACAGTTACATTTGTGTTTCGTTCAGAAAGAAGTTGAGTTTTGAGTATAATAACGGACGTGAAATCCAATTCAACTCCGTAGAGAGTGGAGAATTAGGTGGCAGAAAGATCGAGGTTCTTTTGGTTGGCGACATCTCCGAAGACCTTAACAAAGAGAACTTCGTAGAGTTGATGAACGATGCTACCAAGTTCATTGGAGCGTTGTAAGCGGTAGAATAATGGATAGTTCATCTTTAATATAGCCATTGCTTCTACAACTTGTTAATACTGACAATTACCATGAACTACTACAGTTCATTGATAACAGCTACACCAATTACTGTGCATAGTCTTATATCATTTCATTTCGTTTTGTATATAGAATTCAGGACGGAGTCTCCGTCCAAGTCGTTTATTAATAGAATAATGAGTATATTACAGTTGGATAAATAGCAGCCTATGCCGAGCTGTGTAGCTAATGAGACTTCTAGGTTTTTGGGCCCTGGACTCACTCTAGCGGACGTTTTGGTTGTCTGACCAAGACCATATGAGGACTGACCGCTTGGATTACTTCTTCTCCTCCAACGACTTGACGTGCTTCTCCAAGTTGGCAACCGAGTTTTGCAAGGCTACGACGTCAGCAACAACGACGTTGTTGGCCAATTTGTACTGGTCCAACAAGTAGTAGTAGGAGCCGGCTCCAGTGGCTGTGACACCGAGGAGGAAGCCCAAGAAACCACCTCTGAAGGCCCCGACTTTTCTTGGGGCAGTGGTGGCAGCTGTGGAGTAAGCTCTAGCGGAGGATCTGGCGACTTGACGGGAGACGGCAGCGGCAGCGAACATTTTGGGGCAGAATTGATGTGTTTGGTGTGGACTGTGGGGCGAGTAGCTTAGACGAGTACTACGAAGACTGGCGAAGACAATTGGCTGTGTACAACGAAGGTGTGATAAGAACAGAAAGCTTCAAAATCAAAGACAACCGAAAACTTTACAGCCAACGGAAAACGCAAACTGCAATTTGGAAACGGGACAGAAACAGCAAACAACAAACAGCAAACTGCCAAACTGCCAAACTCTCGATTCGTCAGAATGGGCAGTTTGCAATGCGGGTTTCTGTGGTGGTGAGCTGGAAAAGTTAGGGAGGGTGAGGAAGAGTTAGGGAGAGTTAGGGAGAGTTATGGAGAGTGTAGTGGAGGTTGGGGTGAGCGTAGAGGTGATGGTGCTGAGAAAGAGTGGGAAAGAGTGTTGGCCAAGAGAAGGTTAATTTGGGGGGATAATAATGGGTGTGTGGTGTTTTGCAGCTATTGTTATGTTCCAAGTGTGGTGTTGTGTGCTAATTGCTGGGTGGTGTTAGTGAGCGGAGTAGAAATGAGAAATGATCTCGTCTCGTCCTACTCTCTGTGTCTTTATATGCTTTTAGTCTTCTGGTTGTCTTGTTTATTATTTCGATGGTCTCTTCTCTCTTGTCTCTCTGTCCAGTCTACTGCCTTCTTTGTTGTAGTTCGATTGCTATTTTTCACTGGCCGCTTTCCGTTTCTTTGGTTCGTTTGCCAGTAATCGTACATCACGCCATACACTTTCTGGGCCCTGTCCTTAGCATGTATGGAATCTGCTGCCGCTGGAAATGCTTGTTAGAGGAGACTTCGAACCATTACTACGATCTCACTGTTACAGTCTCTCTGCTCCGGTTTCTCCGTTACGGTCTCGCTGCTGCTCTATCTAAAGCTCTGATTACTTCTTCCACTCTATCTCCTCCCTGGATCTCCGTCTCATGCCCGTACATTCATCAATAACACCGCAATTCCCGTAATTCCACCTATGTCACTCGGCTCCTCGCCGTCACTATCTCTTTCTCGCAACCTCACACCCACCCGTCGCACAGAAACTCGGGCTTGTCATTTTCACTCTCTCATTGTCATACTCACTCTCATTCTCACTCGCTCACTAATCAAACCATTTTGTCGTTCTGTAAATCTCCTTCCATTTCTCCCCCACCATCCACCATTACCAAGCCTTACTAACTCTACCTTCTCCATTGTGCATTTTTACTAAAACTGCCTAAGCAGCCCGGAAATCCTTATTTATATCGCTGCATCCCTTTCTTTCCAGATTGTATCGGAATTGTTTATCTGTCACGAAGACCTACTCTCTACACCCATTTTCATACAATCTGCGTTCTTCATTACTGGCATCTCCATCGTTGACTCCACTTTTCAACAAACGCTCCTAAGCAAATTCGGTGATGTTCAGGTTTCCCCGCCACATAACCTCTATCGGATCGAGGAATGCCCCAACGCGACTCCTGCGGCCATCAATACCTCGCCCCGCGGCCATTGGCCTCGCTCCCGTACGACTTCAGCTGAGGTTTATCTCTACTTCGAAGGTTGCTCTGAAGGTTGCTCCGAAAGTCACTCGAACCATACCGAGCCAGACCGGTTCTGGAACCGTGCTCAACCACAGCAAGCTTTACCGATATGTCGTACGACCAGCCATAGTATCCGTGTGTATCGGAGGAACCGTCTACTTGATCGACACATACGCCTACTCGTCATTACTAACCAGATCGGTTAGAGCGTTGTACGTCCTTTTGTGGATCGCTTACGCATACGGTACTAACAAGGAGGACAATCCCGAGCATTTACACGAGGTCGCTTCAGAGAGCCTTCTTCAATTGCTACGAGCCAATAAAGGTCTCTACATTAAGGTTGGTCAGGCCATTGCTAACCAGGGCAATATCTTTCCCTTGGCTTACCAGAAACGGTTTGCCCAATTATACGATGATGCACCAGTCGACTCATGGGCTCGCATAGACACTGTTTTGAAGCAGAACTTGGGAAAGAATTACGAAGCAGATTTATTTGAATCCATCAGTCATGAACCAGTGGCAAGCGCTTCGATTGCCCAGGTCCATAAGGCCGTGTTGAAAGATTCCAAGGAAACCGTAGCTGTTAAAGTACAACACGACTATATCCAGCAGCAAGTCGTGGTTGATCTTTGGGTCTATAGATTCATTTCCAAAGTCTACGAGAAAGTCTTCGATATTCCATTGAGTTATTTTACAAAGTACATTTCGGACCAAGAAATAAAGGAAACGGACTTCATTCATGAAATGGGGAATTCTGACAAGTTGACGGAAATCATCAAAAATGATTCCACAATGAAGAATGTTAATGTCTATATTCCTAGTAACTACAGGAAGTATACCACAAAACAAGTCTTGATAACAGAATGGATTGACGGAATATCATTAACGGACAAAGATAAATTATTGGAGGCTGGTTTCGATCTAGCATTAATCATGCAACAATACCTAAACGTCTTCGGAAAGCAAATGTTTAAATATGGTCTTGTTCATTCGGATCCTCACCCTGGAAATTTATTGGCCCGTTTTGATAAAAAGGGAAAGCAGCAGTTGGTGATATTAGATCATGGATTATACGTGACCCTTCCTGAATCGTTCTGTGCTGAATACTGTAACCTTTGGAGATATTTATTCCTGTTCAACCGTCAAGGAATCGAAGATATTGCGAAGAACTGGGGTATCAACTCTTTCGAGATGTTCTCAACATTAGTCCTGTTGCGCCCATTTTCTCTTGACCCGAAAGATAGTGAAGAATTGAAAGACAAGACTAGCTTTCACAGCTTGTTCAGGGACTTCCTCGGTGACAAGAACAAATTCCCATTGCCTTTCCTCTTCTTGACTAGAACGATGAGAATCATCCAGAGCTTGAACCAAAGTTTTGGATCACCTGTAAATAGAGTAAACCTTCTCACAAAGAAGCTGGTAGATGCGTTGTTAATTAATAAGCAGTCGAAATTGAAATTCTCGGACCGTTTCGAGTTGTTGACGATCAGAGTTAACCTCTTCTTCAGCAACGTTATTTTCCTTTTCATCAGATTCAGGCAGATCGTTATGGGCGACAGATATGGAGGAAAAGGGGTTGGCCTTGAAGACTACATTGAAATTTACATGAAAAACACTGCCAAAACACTAGGTTTGGAGTGGGCATAAATGGACATTATACTACTACTCTCACTACTCTACATGTACATAGACACATTTAATGATACACCGTTATAGACAACTAGTAAATCTGGATCAATATACTTGGTTCCTGAATATCTAACGATGCGCTACCATATTAACACTATTTTCCAATTCCGTCCCGACCTCCTCGGAAAAAATCCGGTTGCGATGCTCTTCATAATTTTTCTAAGTGAAAAATTCAAGAACACTAGTTAATGAAGACTTTGGAATAGATATTAAGAACCATATACTGTAGCCATGAATACTATAAAGTCGACTTACAGTCATAAGGATATAGAGCCTATATACGTGGGTGGTACTTCAGCTACCATTTCGGCAAACGGCGAAATATTGGCTACGCCTATTAATGAAGATGTAGTCATCACCAACTTACATACAAACGAAATCATTCACAGAATAGAAGGTGATGGGGAATTAATAACAAACTTGGTTTTAACTCCAGACGGAAGAAAGTTGGCCATGTTGTCCCAATCCCAGCAATTACGTATCTTCGATTTAAATGAGGGTGAAATAACTAAGTCATTCAAAATGCCTTCACCAGTCTATATCTCCACCGCAGACTCTACCTCATCTCTTTTTGCATTCGGTGGATCCGATGGTGTGATCACCGTCTGGGACATAGAAGGGGGTTACGTCACTCATTCCTTAAAAGGACACGGAACCACTGTGTGTTCCTTAATTTTCCACGGAGAGTTGAACTCAACTGACTGGAGATTGGCCAGTGGTGATACCATGGGTACAGTAAAGATTTGGGACTTGGTAAAGAGAAAGTGTATCCAAACTATTAACGAACACAATACTGCTGTCAGAGGTGTCGGCTTTGATGACGAGGGGCAGTTATTCATAACCGGTGGAAGAGACAACATTGCTATCATATACAACACAAAGAACTATAAGCCTATAAATACCTTCCCTATCAACGAGCAAATCGAGAATGCTGGCTTTATCAGAATATATGACAAACAATATTTCTATACCGCGGGTTCAGAAAACACATTGAAGCTCTGGAATATTAACACTGGACTGTTGGTAGCTCGTTCATCCACACCATTGAAGACCAACGAAGAATTACTTATTATAGACGTTTTGAAATTGGAGGATAATGACATGGTCTTAGTAGTCAGTGACCAAACCTTAATCCACTTGAGCTTACAAGAACTTGACTTTGATCAGGATGAAATCGTGGAGATCCCTGTAGAAAAGAGAATTGCTGGTAACCATGGTATTATCGCGGATATCAGATACGTTGGACCTGAGTTCAACTTGATTGCATTAGCTACTAACTCTCCAGCATTGAGAATAGTGGACACATCAAAGCCATTGGAATTAAGATTATATGAAGGGCACTTAGACTTGTTAAATGCTATGGACGTCTCCAGTGATGGAAGATGGATAGCTACCGCCTCCAAGGACAATGAAGCTAGGTTATGGAACTGGGATGAGGAAACAGAGGATTTTGTTCCATATGCTAGATTCCAAGGTCATGCTGGTGCAGTGACTGCTGTTGCATTATCTAAAGCTGAAGCTGCTCCTAAGTTCTTGATTACTGGTTCTAGTGACTTGACCGTGAAGAAATGGAAGATCCCAAGCGTTAAGGGAACTACTGTGAAGACCTCTGAGTACACTAGAAGAGCACACGAAAAGGATATCAACTCCATCGATGTCTCTCCAAATGACGAGTTCTTCGCTTCTGCATCATATGACAAATTTGGTAAGATTTGGAACACTGAAAGTGGTGAAACAATTGGTGTCTTGAAGGGTCACAAGAGAGGGTTGTGGGACATCAACTTCTATAAATTCGATAAGTTGATCGTTACTGCCAGTGGTGACAAGACCATCAAAGTATGGTCATTGAACGATTTCACCTGTGTGAAAACCTTCGAGGGACACACAAACTCTGTCCAAAGAGTCAAATTCTTTAATAGATTCAGCCCTCAGTTGCTTTCCACTGGTGCTGATGGCTTGATAAAGCTTTGGGACTATAAGAGTGGAGAAATCATCAAGACATTGGACAACCATGAGAACAGAATCTGGTCTATTGACATCAAAGAAGATGGTAACATCTTCGTTACTGCTGATGCAGACGGTAAGATCAGTGAGTGGGAAGACAATACTGATGAGGAGATTAGACGTAGGGAACAGGAGAGCAAGTTGAAGGTTGAACAGGAGCAAAACTTATCTAACTATATCAGTAACAGAGACTGGCCAAACGCCTTCTTATTAGCATTAACTTTAGACCATGCTATGAGATTATACAATGTCATCAAGTCCTCTATTGAAGCCAACGATGATCCAGATTCGGTCATTGGTTCCAAGGCGTTAGAAGAAACCATAGTCAAGTTATCGGATGAGCAATTGATGAAGTTGTTCAAAAAGGTCAGAGATTGGAACATCAACTTCAGATTTTTCGAGATTAGTCAGAAGTTGATCTCGGTGATTTTGTCGAATGTCGAAGTAGATAGATTGATTGAGATTCCTGGAGTGATGAAGGTCATTGAATCTGTCATTCCATACAACGAGCGTCATTATAATAGAATCGATGACTTGATTGAGCAGAGTTATATTTTGGACTATGCTGTTGAAGAAATGAACAAGATCATCGCATGATCTTGGAATAAGTTGCAATAAGTCATACTAATACCGTGCACCATATAGAGTAAGTGCTCGTCCATATCTGTAATATATACAACAAATACACTTTGCATTGATGATACCAATATTGTAGCCCGTCTTAAAGATCTATGTCGGTGGTACACTTAATAGACTTACGGGATTAAAGCGGAAGCATGAAACTACTTAGCATATAAGTACATTACCAGTAGTTTCACTGTTACTATGCTGCTACGCATGAATGCTGTAATACTATCTTCAACCACTGGAATACTAATGAATAAGTTGATTTTATTTATATCAATACAAAAAGTTTATCACAAATACTACCATTCTCTTTAATACGATTGCTCCCCTTAGCACTCTATCACATATATAGTATATCACTCATTACTATGACAGTATATCCTCATCTTTGCATAATACACTCACTTCTATCACTCTCTCACTGCCTATTATATCACATCAACGTATTATACATAGTATGTCCTGAACACCATATACTATCTACTCCACACATTGACTAAACACTATGTATTAAAAACCTTACATCATCAATAATTCAACAATTCTCTCTCTCACTCAGTATATCTCTATTACACATCACTTCACATCACTTCACTCATTCCATGGTACTCACTCTCTTTCGCTAACAAATTCGAGAGTACTTTTTTCTTTTGCAGCAATCACTATTTTAGGCAGCGCTTAACGTTCTTTTTTGCAGCAAATAGCAACACTATAAAGATATCTCAGCAAAGTTTACAGCTAATGAGCTCTCTTATTCCCGAAACAGCTGTATGTATCCCGCAAATGTCCTTTGATATGATCCCCCATTCTAACGGCGCTTTTACCTAGTTTACAGCTGAAGAAATCAGACAACGCAAGTTCACCAAAAAGAGCTTGTCGCTTAACTTATTGTTGATTGGAGAAAACGGAATTGGCAAGAAGACCTTCGTCAACTCGTTGTGCAAAATGAACTACTTCAAGGATAAGAGTCTAGATGAACTGGTGTTGTACAACATCTACGAGGAACGCCGTGATTCGAGTCTCAAGATCGAAACTCACACTATTGGTTAGTTTACCGCTCACTTCTGATTATGGAAAAGTACAATCTAACTATCAAACCAAGACGTCGTTGAACCAAACACTAGTCCGATTAGATTGAGAGTCAGCTTGACCAAAAATTTCGCCTATAACTTGGATAATTCCAGCAACTCTAAGGAGATTCTTGATTTTATTCTTAATGAATATGATCTCGCTTTAGGAGAGGAACTCAAGATTAACAGAAACCCTCGTATGGTCGACAACAGGATCCATGTAGGCTTATACTTCTTAAGGGGAAAGAACAGAAAGTAAGTAGCTTCCTCAATAGACATTAAAGGTAATACTAACGGACGAACAGGCTTAATGAGTTTGAAATTGAGAGTATGAAGAAGATAAGCGAAAGAATCAACCTAATTCCAGTCCTTAGCAAGGCGGATACCTATACCGAAGCAGAATATATATTGAACAAAGATTTGATTTTTTCATCTATAAAGGAAAACAACATTCCCATTTTCAACTTTTTGGAATATTTAGATGACCTTGAGGTTTCCGACAATGATATTGATGAGGTCACTTACCTCAGAATCCTTCAGTCTAGTTTACCATTTGGAATTATAGGAAGCAATATTCGTGAGGGAGGAAATTGTGTTAGAAGAGTTCCTTGGGGATTAATCAATATTGAGGAAGAAAATAACTCCGACTTGAGGCTCTTGAGAAGTGTTCTCTTTGGATCTCATATTCAGGAATTCAAGGATCTTACCATCAACTTGAAATACGAACGCTTCAGAGTCGAGAAGTTGCTGCAGAACTGATCTTAGTGAGTGAACTCGTATATTCAGAGAGCACGGTTCGTCCAAGAAATAATAACTTAAATCTGAAACACGTTCCTACAGCTTCTGAAACATTTTCTGAACCACATCTTATAAAATGTGTATGTGTATCACTCGTCTCCTGGCTATTTGCTCCTATCTATCACTGATGAGTTCTTTGCAGCTATTTCTTATTGCAGTGTCCCAAATAGGAAATGTTGGTGCTACAAAGCATTAATAAGTTTGGCTGTGAAAAATGCTCGGTTGCAATTTATTGGAAACGCAGGGGTTGCTTAACCGTTAATTCTTCTATATAAAAAGCTCCAGCTTCCACCTCTCGCCTTCCTCAATATACAGAGAGTAACTCAACACGCTGAAAATGAGAATCCACTTGATCAACTATTGCTTTAAAGTTGCCCTCTTTGTTGCTATCCTCAGCCAACTTCAACTCACCAATTCCATTGTCGTGAGAAGAGAAATTATGAAGCTATCGAATGGTGACTACTATATCAAGAAAGAAGAACTCGTGAAAAGAGAAGATGCTCACAAGCATGAGCTTTCTAAGGTATTACTTAAAAAGAGAACAAATGGAGTTTGCATTCCTCGTCCTCGTACATCTTCCTCTTCTGTGTTCCAATCTAGTGAAATTTATGTACCAACCACTGTATCCACATCGTATATCTCATCTGCTTCTTCAAGCTCAGAAATTATCCTGTCCATTCCTATTGAAACAAGTGATACATTGGTAAGCTCCCCAGTTTCTCAAAGTGTTGAACCATCAATTATTTCTTCAAGCGAAAGTATTGTCGTGGAGACTACTTCAGAGTCCCTTGAAGTCAGTTCAACCCCATCTAGTTCAGCAGTTACCGCGTCTTCTTCTGAGCCTTCTTCTTCAAGTGAGGCTTCTGGCTCTACTTCAGTCGAGGTGTCTTCTTCTGAACTATCTTCTTCAAGTGAAACTTCTAGTTCTACCTCGGTTGAAGCTACTTCGGTTGAACCGTCTTCTGCAAGGGAGACTTCCAGTTCTACTTCAGTTGAAGTGCCACTGTCTTCGTCACCGGTTGGGCAGATATCATCTTCAACTACTGATTTACCTTCACCTTCCTCTGATGCAGTTTCTTCAAGTGTGATTGCTTCGTCTACCACTTCTGAACCAGCCGAAGAATCGTGTGATTCCGATGACAGTGATGATGGAGGGTTGTTTGGAAATACGTCAACAGTCTCCTATCACTTAAATACAATTACATAAACTTTGCTAGATACCTAAAAGTGTGACCTCGAATAAATATATTTTTGTTTAATTAAATATGAATAAAAACGATTCATCTATGAATGCAATTATCTTTTCGTTTTGAAATTACCATTATCAATATCATTAAAGTATTTCTCCGTTTTTGAAATGCTTACCCTTAACAAACTCCAAACCCTCTCCGCCATAACTGGTCAAAGGAGTGACCTCGACTAACCCGTCGTTCTCAATGATACCACCGTTCTCTTTGATCCACTTGGAACCCAACTGGAGGAAATGTTGTCTACAAGTGGTAGGAGTATCATTCTTAGCTCCATCAGCATTCTTCAATGGCGAGAACTCGTCAGTTCTTTCAACTTCCAAACATCCAAACTTGTCCAAGTCAACCGATGGGAATACATCGAAGATGAATTGTTCCAACTTGATACCGTTTGGTTCAGATGGTTTGTAGAATTCTCCAGTTTCAGGGTGCAAAGAAGGAATCTTCTTCTTCGCGATGTGAAATGGTAAGAAATCCTGTGACAGGATCCACTTTGGAACGGACTTCTTAAGCAAGTCTACAGAGTAGTAATGGTTGACAATGTTAGCAGCTCTTAGGAACAACTTCGAAGAGTCATTTGGCTCAGTCTTGTTAGCCAACTCTGATGTAATCTCAGAGTATTCGATGACACATGGCTTCTTTATGTCATCATCCAAGACAATTAAGCCCACACTCTCTTTGGCGTCTCTCTTTCTCACAGCCTTTGTAGCCAAGTCAAACTTTTTGTCGATGGCAAAACCCAAGAAGAGTGGGTCGGCAACCTTGACAAGTACGTTGTCTACGCAGTACATGTGGATATGCTTTATTCCCTTATTGACGAAGTCGTCAATAATTCCATTGGTCTGGATGGCTTTGTATAAACCACCATTTCCGTCTGGTGACTCGCAGTACTTGTTAGGAGATTCTTGAAGGATTTGAGTACCATCCATGTTGAAGCATGGTAAGGTACCTTGATCGAAAAGTGTGATTTGGTTGCCTTCCAAGCCGAAATAGTTGTGGGCTCTGAAGAAAGTTTCGGTGGCCAATCTTGTTGGTCCACTGGTCATGATGTACCAGTAAATTTTTGGTTGTTTGTCTGAAGCTTTGATGTTGTACTTCTCGGCGGTTAACTTTTGGATCTTCAAGATCTTCTCAGCTTGGACCTGGAACATCGACTTTGAAGAAGGCAAATGAATATCAAAACAACCCTTTGGGTCACTTGATCCCAATCTTGATCCCTGGCCACCAGCCATCAAAATAACACCGACTTCGCCCTTTGAGATAGCCTCAAAACCGAGATTTGTCCATTTCTCGGCCAACTCTGGCTCGAGATCCAATGTAGAAGCAGTCTGCTCTGTTGGCAACTGAGTGAAGTTTCGGGAAACGGAGTTGTTGACTGAGAACTTGAGCGCCTCTTGCACGGTAGTGACCAATTTCACTGGATCTTCTATTTTGGAGAGCTGGGCTATGAACTTGTTCTGTTCTTCTATGGTCAAAGAGTCGTAGTACTTGAACAAAGCGCCTTGCTTCGCCCTGGAAAAGGCTTCCACGACAGGAGCGACTGAAGATGTGGTCATTGCGACTGTTGTAATGCTGGGCTTCTGTGGTTATGTGGTGGACTCTTCCGAAGCAAAAGAAAGTAGTAAGCAACCGAAATCAGATTCACAAGAACGACACGCCAAAAAGAATTTGTGTGTCAAATTTCTGGCGGCAGGATTCACGACAGAATTCACGACAAAAGATATGGTCCACTGGAGAGACTGTCAGAGACGTGGAACAAAAGAAGTACCAACTATTTCACTTTTTCCAATTTCCAGGCACTTTTTATAGTGTCAGGAGAGTGTCACGTATATGCCTCTTTCCCCATACCGCCCCTGAACGGCCGATCTGGTTTCCTTTATATACTTTCTTGGAAGTGGATCAATCAAGTACTGCCATGGAATTTTGCCAATATTGGGACAATTATTATTACGACTGTACATAGTACTCGCACAAGCCAGCACCGTAGCCTGTTTTATAAATAGAAGTTGGCGACTGGAGGTGATGACAATATTGGTGGTGAGTATAATTATAGCTGCCACAGGGATGGCGGAAAAAGCACAAACATGAAAACAGAAGAAGCCTTGAAGTTATGCTCTTAAAGCATTCTCGCATTCTCTCCCAGTCGTTCCCTACAAAAATCAACTTTTCATCGAATCCTGATCTCATCACGAAACACGTCTGCACAATTTAAAACCTAACATCCGTGCCGCAATAATTTGCTTCCTCCCCGTACCCTTCCTGCTGGCATTCCTACTCCTTCACCTTCGTCTACATGAAACTGCTTTTCATACCTCGCTTCCTGTCCTATACACTCAAGGACCTGCGCGGCCTCCGCCTTGAAGAACACTCGCAGGACCTTCTTTGTGTTCGATCCACTGAAACAGACGTGGACAATTGGATTGCCTGATTTGGCGCATTGGTAAACAAAGGCTCGGTTCTCGATCCTGTGATGACCACCACATTGTAGGCACTAATTAGAAGGCAAGCAGAGTTGCAGTAGGCACGCAGAGGAGGCGTATCTCGCGAATGCAAGCAGAAAAGAATCTCGAATCAACCATGGACTTTGCCAACGAGATATGGCCAAGCTTGCTGGCACTGCACTTTTGTAGAAAGTCACGTGATACTTTTTGCTAGTCTTCTTCCAGTATGTGGATTAAGCCTATACTTGTCGTATACCCAATATTATGCAATATGGAACAAGGAGCAACTTCAGAGTAAGAAAGACTCGTGAAGAATCGCTTTAGGAATTGAATTTCG
This sequence comes from Scheffersomyces insectosa, assembly GCA_030572575.1. NCBI lineage: Eukaryota > Fungi > Ascomycota > Pichiomycetes > Serinales > Debaryomycetaceae > Scheffersomyces > Scheffersomyces insectosa. The sequence continues at coordinate 53,921 of JAJMAO010000015.1, forward strand.
AAGTATGGGGCTTAGTAGCCATTTCTAACCGAGTTTACGCTATAGGTGCAAAATTATCGATAAATAGGATTTATTAAAATTAGGAACAATATACAGAAGAAAGAGTCGTCTAAAGAATGACGGCAATGAAAGCTCCAACAACGGAAGCGAAAACCATGCTGATAGAGATCAAGTTGGAACCATCGGATTTCTTGGAGCTAGAAGAAGAGGAAGAAGAAGAACCGGAAGAGCTGGAAGTGCTAGTACTGGAGCTGGAGTCACTCTTACCAGACTTTGTAGTAGAAGAAACTGGCTTCTTTGGGGCGGTACATTGGTAGTTGTGGCCTTCAATGCTCTTGTCATCACGCAAGGAGTTGAATTCAGTACAGTTGAAGTCGTCGTTGGTCGAACTTACCAGGAAGTCACCATCAACCTTTTGCAAGTCTGGAGTGGAGAAGTTTCCAAAGCCTCCCTTGACGTTAACGGCACCCCTTACTCTCTGCAAGTTAGGGAAAGAATCTCCCATGTCTTCTAAGTCTGTGTTGTTCAAGATACTTAACTCACCGCCAATGGTCTTCAAGTTGTGCAAGGAGAAATCCTTCAATTCGTCGTTAGCAAAGATGTTAAGAGAACCACCAATTGTGGACAAAGAGTCAAGGTTGAATGTGTCGAAACTGTTGTATCCGATGTAGACAGAACCGTTGACAGCAGTAATGTTAGAGATAGAGAGATCAGCAACGTCTTGGATAGTAAGGTTGGAAGCCCAGGACAATTGATCTAAGGTAACTTCACAGTCGTCACCGTTGAAACTCAAAATGATGTTTTCTGTGACAGTGTTCAAGTTGGCCAAGTCAATGGAGGTAATGTTCTTGTTGTTGTTAACGTTCAAAGTACCAACGGTGTTAAGGAAGTTAGCCAAACCACTCAAGGATCTTAAGGCAGTGTTGGAAATGACGATCTCACCAGCACGGGCAATTCCAAGGTTCAAGTTCAAGGTAGCGATGGATGGCAAGGAGATCAAGGACAACGAGTCGGCACTCTCCAAAGAGGTGAAGTCGATGCTGTTAAGTGTTGTCAAGGAGTCGATGCTAAGAGACCCACCGGAGATGTTTCTTAATTGGTTAAGGTTTAAGGATACGATAGAGGTCGAGTTGAACAATGTGACGTCTCCCTTAATAGTTTGCACAGCACTTAAGTCGATGGCCGAAATGATGTCACCAGTAATGGTGATGTCACCGTCCAAGATTGGACAAGCGTTCAAGGTCTCGATGTCTCCAGCAGCTGTTATGGTAGTGGAGAAAGAACACTTGCTAGTCTTGTCGGCAGCCTGAGCGAGAGCGGCCAAAGCGGCTCCTGTCAAGAGTGATCTGATTTGCATTTGTACTATGTGTATATGAACGAACGGAACGATTGAAGTAATATAAAATCACCAATCTAGAGATAAAAAAGACTTGGTCGAAGCTAAGAAAAACTCTACACTTCAAAAATCCGGATCGATAGGAATATCGGTATATTTATAAAACCATCAACCTTGGATCATGAAAAGTATTATGTAGACAGGCTAATTCTTTTTTTTTTGCATTCGTGGCGTGTGCCACTAGTATATTTCTCGCGGGGCGATTAACCTATGCAATAACGTGTGTCTAGGCTTGCGTTTCACATATTCGGGAGACACGGGTGACGAGAATAGTGTTGCAACCACTGCCACTGCACACTGTTGGTACTACTCGACGACCGGCACAACAGTGCTCTTCTTTTCCGACCTCGAAATCGGTCCTGAAACTTCACTATGCCTGAAACCTTACCCATTCTCACCGTCTCACAAGCTTAAAGTTTGCAATCCACCTAACATGGCATCTCCAACATCGAATACAAACCAAGGAACCGCTCTGCATTGTTAGTGTTTACTCAAGTTTTTTGCAATTACCGTGTTTTCCTGTATGGATCGCGGTTCCTGAAAATTTGTTCAATAGGCGGTATGCAGTCTACGATTTTTGTTACAGTATTGGGCTCCCTATGTTCCATGGCAACAAGTCCTTGCAGAGGCAATTTCACCACGGTTGTGATGGGTTGTAGCGTGTGTATGGAGATGGATACGATTTCGAGCAAGCGAAGTTTTCGACTCTGAATCAAGGCATCGATACTGCAGCATCGTTCACGGCGGGCGGCGGGGTGATCGTCAGACGATACACGAATACGAATGGGGTGGATTCCTTGGTCGGAAGCTGAGTTCAGGTTGAGTCGATGACGTGTGTTTGAGGATTGGAGGTGCTCTGCTTAGTGGGGGTCAATGAAATGGAACAAATTAACGCTAGGAGAAGGAGGCTGTGAAGAGCGACTCGCTCGACTCGCTCGACTCGCTCAAAGCCGGTTAGTCCACATTGGCAGCGGAAACCCTCGAGAGACAAACTACGGGGGCACCGAAGGCTGCAACTAAAACCGAACTTTTCGTGTCGCAATTGTTAGCTTCTGACATTCCAGCTCAACACCTCGTTACAATGTTATTTTGCAAGCGAAACGTTAAATAGCGTGCGAGCGTTGGTCAGTTACGTAATTTGTTATGCAAGCAGGTTGGTATTTTGCAGCCTTTGTTGCTTCTTTGTTGTGAGCTGTTAGTGCATTGGAGTACGAGATATGAATGAGGCGATTCAGTGTGTGGGACAATATTATTAGGGGTACAAGAGGTGGCGCTGTTGAAATGCTCTGAGGTCCTGCTCAGCGTGAATCTCCTTGATACGATTAATGTGGAGTCGTAATTTATGAATAGAAGTTATCACAGAGCTCCCCCGTTAAGTATATGTTGAGACAAATACTGTTCATTTTTGTTTATAATTTACCAGGGAAGTAATTCCAAGGGATGCATTGGTTTCTGGTATTAAGTACAAGGCTCATACTTCAGAAAACTGTACTTGTTCACTCGAATTACGACAATGCTTATCTTCAATACGAGCCCTGTCCGCACATCCCATTTTAGTCAATTTACGATTGTATTTATAACACTTTTTCTTTCTGCCACTGTCATTGTCTCTTATTATGCTCTTGAGATGCCTTAGTAGAATCGAGATGGTTTTGGGGCTTTTCTTAGTTGAGAACTTTCTGACTTGAAATTAATCTACAATTTTTTTGAAATTTCTGAAAAGTTTTACCAAAATACTAAATTCTCTATGGAGTACTTGAAAGAAAGCAATGATAAGCACCAAACTCTAATTTCACATCAATGATTTATAATTTCTTATAATGAATATAGCTTAGATAGATCTCACTTCGGGGTGACCCGCGTGGTTTCTGCATCTACAAAGAAAGTTCAACTCTATTGTAAGTCCAATATTAACTAGTTCCTATTTATCTCATATCTATACATTCTCTTGAGAGACAAGGTACAATTGAGGCCTCTCAAATCAGTTCCCTATTCCCATGACTTCAAAAAGCCAGAAACCCCCGTGAGTGTTCGATTACAGCATATCAGTGCATGGTAAACCAACTCCCCAACCCTGTTCCAATTTAATTGCAAAACCATTCCTAATTTCATTAGCCCTACCAAGTCTTCTGATTAGAGCTCTTTCCGTGCATGAGCCTACTAATTATTCTTTTCTGTACTCCTATGGATCTCTTTATCCCGTCTGAATTCACATCTCGATGCGTTTCTAAATCGTATCTTCCATCCCAGCCGCAAGCCTATTCTTCCTTCTCTGCACCTTATTTATCTTGCTCCGCTGCACTTCATTTCCACTACCCCTTGAATGCTACAGGGAACCACCTCAATCCGTCACATAGCTTGTTTGAGAGCCAGAAATTACACCGATCCTGCGCCAGCCCGACTCGAACCTTAATACTGTATCTGAATTTCAATACGGCTGCATCCACTCCTGGCTCAAGTAGAAGAAAGTTGCATACTTTACTGAAGCTTGCTGTATCTTACCACCGAATTGAACAGCGAGAACTGGAAACATTCTCACCACTCAAACCACTCAGACCTAGGAGACTACAGGCGTCTCTCGGGACTCACAGTTTCTTTCCATTTTCTCTCACTACATAGTGAGACTCTCTGTGCTAAATGAAGCACATCATTTAATCTTATACTAGGTGCTAGTATGCTCTCACAGACACATACAAACCCTACACTTACTCCTCACCTCTATCGCACCCCACTTGCACTTCATTACCTCTTCCCTGTACACTGCCGTTTCTCGTTTCTCGTTTCTCTCTTCTCGCTTCGCAATCTCATACTCTACACAACCTCTACCTGAACCCTCACTCTTAGCCTAACTGGTCCTGGTACACTGTGATCCTGTACAACGCCTTGTTTCCTGTTTAGGATGAAATCGGCTCGATACGGGCAATTGTAAACAACAACAATAACGACCAAAACAATCACATTTCATAATAACATGTCTACACTAAGAGGCGTGACAGATTGAGCCAGTGAAGACCTGTAGGAACAACCAAGCAAGTGGTCAAAGGCGAGCTGAGAAACAGAATATTAGTGCCAGTGTTAGTCCTTCGTTTACCTAGCGCCTGCTAATTAAGAATAACAGTGTCGATTTACTGCCAATACAACTGTCGCCTCTAGTCAGGTCAGAATTTCACCTTCACAAGCAGCCAACAGTAATCCCAGAAGCGTCAAGTCTACTATGTCACTTGTCGAAAACCAGGGCCTTAACGACGACGAGACAAAACATCTCCTTGCTGGCACAGACGGTTTTGATAGCGTCCACCACGACTTGTTCAGACACGAAAACGGTATGTATTCACAGGCTGAAAGATAGAAAGGCACAGATAGCAATGTTTACGTTTCGTAGACGAGACGAAGAAGCATTAGAAACGATAATATTCCTCGATCCCATGACGTGTTGTAGGGTCCTTCAGTACAGAGTTTGACACGACAAGGCTTCTACTAAAGCAGATTGTGGAGAGCAGATTGATGAACAAACACATAAAATACAACACACCAAAGATATGCCATTCTCCTCGAGGAATCAGAATTCTACATAATCAGACTCATTGATGTACATATAATCGAGGATCAGGATACATTGATATCAATATAACAGAAGGAAGTAAACAACAACAATAGATATATTATCCACGTATCTGCCACTTCTCCATCTTGTCACGGACTCTTCCCAAGCTCCCTTAACTAACCCTTCTTTAGCATCTGTAGACCTCCTTCTCAAGGAAATGAACTTCGACCCTTCGTTAGTCGTCGTCTCCGATGACGTTCCGGTACTGGATATGTTGTCGTTAAACAACTCTCCAACGAAACCACTTAACTTTCCTGGCTCGACCCAGAAACCTCACATCGATACAAACAAAGAATACAACTCTTCTTCTTCCGACACCTGTACCAGTGAAACAGAGCAATCACCTAATAACGAAGAGGTAAAGACAACAATTCCAAACACTACCTCAGGAGCAAAGGATAGCTCATTTCTCCGAAATTTTGATTTCGACGACTCCATGGAAGCACAAAAGACTATAGCAAGACCAACTAACACACAACAAGAAGATGAGTTCTCCTTCGTAACTCCAATGACCTCCGCCGTTGACTTGAGTAACCCCGGAGCAGATGGTGAATCGGATTCCATACCTAACTACATTAATGCCTCACCATCGAGATCGATAATGAAGAAAACACCAACTTCATCACCTAAAAAGAACGTCGTATTCACAAATTCTAACCCAGAGATACACCACTACCCTAATAGCGTGTCCTCAACTTCCAATAATGACTCGTTCGAAGCATCCAATAACCTCGTAACTCCTATATCACATGGTTGGAGTGAACTCAATAATGACAAGTCCATGTCTTCTGATGAAGAGAGCTCAACACCGCCAGCACCTCCCCCACACTCTGCAAAGTCGTACGAAGAGCTATTGAATCCCCACAGCGAGTCTGCGCCAGCTGACGACGAAATAGATTCAAAAACACTCAATGAATTGAAGTTACGCCATAACAGTTTTAGTAATCTCTCATTAAACGAGAAGCTAGACTTATTCCTCACCAATAAGACAGACAATGAACCGTTTAATGGGTCCAACACAAACGACCTTGACGAACACTTGAACGACCTCCACTCCGCGTCGCAGTATAAAACAGACTCCAATATTCACTCATTGTCCATGTCATTGCAAAATCCAAAGCAGGAAGTAGAAAACCCATTAAATGATTTGGCCAATGCTGATGTGGAATTAAGATCATCTGGTTCTTCTCAGTCATCTTTACCTTCATTAAGGGACAATAACAGGACCTTGGACTCCATATCAAATCAGCCTAATCCTAAGAGCTTACAATTGAATGATGGAATCAAGGGTTTCTCCGACGACTTAGTAGAAGCTTTGATACCCACCGGTAGAGAAAATGGCATAATAAAAGATGAAGAGGATTTAGAGGAAGATGAAGGATTAGTGATGAAATCTGGAAGGACACAAGAGCTTATCAATGAGTCCCAAGTTACTCCTTCGCATGATTCTTATGATAATTCATACGACAACAACACCGAGCAGTCAATTATGAACTTGTTGAAGAGTGCTTCAGGAAATGATTTAGCTTCAACTATTACGGACAAAAATATTGTTGAAAAAACTGAGCTCCCCATAGAGAACAGCAACTTCAAGAAAGAAGCTTCCTTAGAACAACAGCTCGCTCCACTTTCTGCCTTACCTGATGTTAAGGTCAAAGATGAACCTTCTGACGATCACATCTTTAATACTCAAGAAGAAATGGTGAACGAGGAACGTGTGAAGTTGGAAACAGACAACAAGGCTACGATAGTGAATGATTTGTCGCTGAATGATCTCAAGTCTTACTTGGTTGGTCCTTCCGAACCAACTCTCAAATCCGAGAGCAACGCAAATGAAGCTATTGTAAAACCACAATTACTGCCTGTAGAATTAGGTTCCGCTGCAACCAAAGACGTCAAGGGAATATTTTCAAAGCACAGCGAAGTTGACGATAGTTCTGATGAATCAATAGCATCAAATGCTAGTAAAATGTCTATTCGTTTTAAATATGATAGCGACTGGAAACTCGAGGACAGTCATGATGGAGACAATGAAGACAACGAGGACTACACAATAAATGACTTAACAGTAGCTAGCGCGCCAGCTGATAAGAAGTTCATTGACTTTGAAGATTTGAAAAGAAAAAATACACTGGCAGAGTTTTCTGGAAATGACTCTGCCAATGCATCACAGGAGTTCGAGGATGCTTCAGATAATCTCATTGCAAAGACTTTAGCTCCTCCTAGAGCCGAACCAGAGTCTGAAGAATTAGAAGATGACGCTGACCTTGAAAACGTTTTAGCTAACTCTTCCAATGTAGCCCCACCAGAGGAATTGACTCTTCCACCAGTGGAGATGAACAACTACTCTTCCTTTGATGAGGTCACCAAGACTTTGGATAAGGTTAGCTATGACAAAGTAGTTGTTAAAAGGCCAGAAGCTCAGTTTGAAGAGTCTCTCTCCGCTGAACACGAGGCAGACCCTAAGCCAACTAGTTTGTTCAACATTTGGCACTTACAGGAAAGGGTTAAAAAGGACCCTAGAAACAGGGTTCGCGAGCTGCTAACTAAGGATGGAGATAGCTCACCCTTCATCACTGAGTCTACGTCAAGTACTAAGAATGGGAAGTTCAAAATCCCAGCATCATTGCAACCTAAGAAATTCACAGATGTAGTAGTGAAGTCCAGAAGAGTGGTTAGTCCTGGATATGAGGACCTTAATGTGTCTCAATTCTTACCTGAGTTGTCACAAGATTCTGGTTTTAAGGAGCATTTTGATTTCTTAGAACAGTCATCTCTCAACTACTCAAACATCCCTGGTGATAGAAGAAGCATCACTCCCTTGAGTTTCAAAAATGTTTTAACCAATCTTGATTCGGATCCTAATGTAATTGAACCTCCTTTACCAGCAGTCCGTAAGGGAATCAGAACATCCAATAATGTGAAAATGGCACCTGTAAAGGGCAGGCCTGTTCGTTCCAAATTCAAGGTTCCATCCTTTGAAATCCAGAGGTCATCTTCCGCTCTTTCTCCTAGAGATACATATAACGATATCTTCGAGGATGTAGTGAAGCAAGCTCCTCCTACTATCAAGGCCAGTGGAATGAAAACTTTACCAAGCATGGATAGCGAAGATGTGAAACGAATCTTGAATACAAAGAGAGTTATCACACAAGAAGAGTACTCTAGAGCTAAGTTGGTTGGCAAGAACCCTAAAAAGAACTCTGTTGTCGAACAACCTCTGGATGAATATGACGACCTCCAACAGCATGCTTCAATCTGTGATATGTCCGCGGATTCGAGCCCAATGATGGAGAAACAATTTGTGGATAATGACAGCATCTTGACTCATTTGGCTGACGAGTTGAAGAAAGCTCCAACCGCTCTCTTATTAAGAGAACAATTCTTCAACGAAGATGTGTTCAAGGGTAAAGAGGTGTCAGCTGAGATTGGTACACAGCCAGTTAGAGCAAGCTCCGTAGTCCATCGTAGATTGATCAGCAATCCTATTAGTCAAGTATTTCCAGATCCAGACCCAGAATTGATCAACACTTCTCCTAAGGACACTGTGTTTAAGACGCCTCCTAGGAAGAATAACAACTTCGAAGTAAGAGACGAGCTATTGGACAGATTTGAATACATTGCTTCAATGGCACCGAACGTAACGTCGCCAAAGAAAACTGTCGTTGTTCTGTCGTCTAAAAGTGAAGACGGATCCCCGCTTAAGAAACCAATCAAGATCTCATCTGATTTGGATGAATTCTCCGCTCCAAGAAAGTTTAAAACAGTGAAAATTGGATCTCCACTCAAGCTAGTTAAGAAAGGATCTTCAGTAAGAGGTGTAGAGGTTGTTAAAGAGGCAGGTCCCACCGTCAGTCATAAATCACAGGAGTCATTCCAAGGTGATGAAATTATGAATGCTAAATTGAGGGACTCTCCTAATAAAGCGGATAACTCTGAGAAGAATTTGGATGTCAGATCAGATATTCTTAGAAGACCAATAGGTACGAAGAATCTCGATCAGGAAAAAGAGCAACACAAAGCTAGCTATGTATCAGTTCCATCTGTTTACACAAATGCCACTTCGCAATCTACGGCTGTTTCTACAGTGCTTCAACTCAACAATTTTGTTGGTAACGAAGAGCATCCACAATTGACTGCTTCAAACAAGAAGGAGACACCAACACCAGCATTACAAGAAAGAGGAAGAATGTTTCTCCGAGTCGTTGGCTTCAAGAACATCGAATTGCCCCATCTCAATGACCATAAAGCCAACTTCTCCATTACTTTGGACAACGGTGTTCACTGCATTAGAACGCCAGATTACAAGCTTAACAGCAATAACATAGTGATCGGTAAAGAATTTGAGTTGACAGTTGGTGAATCTCTAGAATTCATCTTAACCATGAAGGCCACCTACGAAAAACCAAAGGGAAGATTAATGGAAGTGACTGAGAGGAAGGTTGTCAAATCCAAGAGCAAGATTAGCAGAATGTTTGGATCGAAGGATATTGTGACAACAACCAAGTTTGTACCAGTCGATGTGAAGGATACTTGGGAGAACAAGTTTGCACATGATGGCTCTTTTGCTAGATGTTACGTCGACTTGGAACAATATGAATCAAAGATTACTGGAAAGGCACTGAGCTTCGATCTCACATGCTTCAATGAATGGGAAACAACTGGAGGCAAAGAACCTGTCAGATGCAAGCCATATAGGATTGGACAACTTGAGGTAAAGATGCTTTTTGTTCCTAGAACAGATGCACTCGAAGTATTGCCAACTAGCATCAAGTCCGCCTACGAAAGTATTCATGAATTGGGCCATGATCTTAGCATCACTCACGAGGGATTCTTGCACCAAGAGGGTGGTGACTGTGAGATCTGGAAGAGAAGATTCTTCAAGTTACAAGGAACGTCGTTAATTGCACACAGTGAGTATTCGCTTAAAACTAGAGCCAAGATCAACTTGGCGAAGGTCGTGGATGTTATCTATGTGGACAAGGAGAATTTCAACAATTCCTCTGCCAACTACAGAAACTTCAGTGATGTGTTGTTGGTTGAACATGCTTTCAAGATCAGATTTGCAAACGGTGAGATAATCGATTTTGGAGCTCCTAACAAGGAGGCGAAGAACGGGTGGATATCTATCTTTGAAAGAATTGTTTACAGAAATAGGTTCAGAAAGCAACCATGGGTTAAGTTGATGCTCCAGGAGACTGGATACATTAGCAGAAAGGAGGCACCCAAGTCCAACCGTTCTTCGATGGTGTTCTAAGAGATGATCTTTGTATATTACACATGTATTTTTAATTGTATAGCATAATAAAGATAAGTATCAGTATATTGATACGGATTAACGTAAGTGTAAAATACATACTCGAGAGTTGGCGGGAGTAGTTCCATTATTAATGAGGAGTCTTTTCCAACACCCTTATCACCGTATTAAACATTTTTTATTCCTTATAAGTAATTCCATTTCAACTTATAGCCACTGCCACCAAATGTTGAAGAATTGAACTCTCACAACTACACGCATTTTGCAACTCTCACAGTTTTTGCCAGAACAACCACCTCACCGCCAGAACTCACCAGCTCACAAAACCAGTCATTTCAACTAACTTTGAACATACTCACATACCCGCACCCTCACACCCTCCAATACCCTTCTTCATGCCATGCACCAACCCTCTTCCATATTTACATATATCTATGCCCTACAAAGCATACCACCATGCCATCGCCATTAGGCTAACCATAATTTGCAGTCAATTACATGCAGGTTGGATTTTGTAAGAAAATCCCAAACGCTGAATTTAAAGATTAGAAACTTTGAGTTGTATGTTCTTTATCTTTGTAGAAGACGTTATTGTAGAGTACAAGTATTGGTAACAATGGCTGAACATTCGGACGACGAGGATGCGTACCTTTATGGATCAGATGATGAGGCACCGGTTGCTGCTAAACAGAATAAGGCGCCACAAACGACTGCTGGTGCTTCTGTTCCTGAAGCCTCTTCCAAGCAACAAGAAGATGTAGATGACGATGAAGACTCCGAAGAGGAGGAAGATTCCGACGATGATATCGATATTATAATAGGAGACACTCCGACCACAGCAGGAATTACATCTGCTGCAAGCACGACAGAACAGGCTGGAGATAAGGCAGTCACCACTACAACTACGATCGTTTCTAATCAGAACGAGAATAGAGCCACCATCGACGTCAACGCCGTTGGTAAGTACGAAGGCAAGCCATTATACCTGGTAGATCTTGAGACCATCAAGGACAAGCCATGGAGAGCTCCTGGTGCTGACATAACAGATTATTTCAACTACGGCTTCGACGAGTTCACCTGGACAGCATACTGCTTTAAACAAGACAAGACCAGAGGAGAGTTCAATCCTCAAGCCGTCATGGCCAACTTAATGAACGGAGCAGGACCACTTCCACCAACTGGAAACGGAACACCACAGCCTCCTAACATGCCAGGAATGCCTCCAATGGGTATGATGCCCGGTATGCCACCTATGGGAATGATGCCAGGAATGCCTGGTATGCCACCTATGGGTATGCCTAACATGGCTAACATGCCCAACATGCCTAATATGAACATGGGAAACATGCCATCCATGTCTAATCTTCCTAACATGCCAAATTTCATGAATAACAATAATAGCAATAACAACAATAATAATAACAGACCTCCAGCACAATTCCAGAATTTTATACAGCAAAATCAGCGATAGATATGCAAAAGGAGGACATTGGAGCTGATGCAGAGGGTAGTGATCCAGGCGCTCGTGTATAGTATAGTAAGTCAACTGCCAGGTAATGCTGGTAATATGTATAGCATGATAAATATAAAAGTTTAATGTTACAAGTCTGTTCATGTATATGTAATATATTATTGCTTTCTACAAATGTATACTACATGAACAATACGATCCTTTTCATAGAGTCAAGTTTAGTAGCTACAAATACTGTTTTAAGAATACTACGGATACTTCAATTGCATGTTTACACATCGTATATATTTGAACTAATGTATATGAGGTAAGAAGAACGATTGTTAATTATATGGATACTATTACTTCTTATTCTATTTACTCTTCGTCACTCTCCTCTTCGGCTTCTTGCAACCACTTCACAAATGGCTTAGCTGCCTTACGGACCTTCTTTGAGATGTCCTTTGGAACGTACTTCTTAGAAACCTTGCTTCCCCAAGAGGTAATGACCTCTTCACTGAGCAAGTCCTTATTGTATAAAGCAAGCAAAATAGCTGGAACCTTACCAATCAATTCTGGCTTTTCTATTCCGATAAATCTCTCCAAACCACCCAAGAAAGCCTTTTCGAACTCCTCGTCACCGTTAATCAACTTGGCTAATAAACCAACGTGTGGTTCGATCTGGTCTACTATGTTCTCATCGAAAAGCACTTGGGCCAACACCTGGACAGTCTCTGGCTTGTCGGTAAGATCCAAGTCTACGATCTTCTTGTAAATCTCCACATCTGATGGCAAGTTCTCCTTGGATTCTTCAGAATCTTCTAATATCCATTCACCGAACTCGGTGACCTTCGATTGAGATTCGTTTAAGGAAACACCTTCCAATTCTCTGGCTCTTGCGGCAATAGCTTCTTGGGACATATCGACAGACCAGTCCTCATCCTTGACCTCTACATCTTGCAATTGAGCGGCTGCAGCGTGGATCTTCTTGGCCAAGATGTCATCGTCGTCATCTTCGCCTGCGACTTCTTCGTCCTTCTGGACTGTTCCGGAAGCGATATCTGTGATGGAAACACCACCACCGACAACATTGGCGGTGGCGGTGGCAGACTTCTTACCCTTCTTGGAAGAAGCTGGTGGGTTCTTAACGATGTATGTGTATAACTTATGCTTTGGGTCAATTGGAGTGATCTTACCACAGGCCTTACAATCTCTTTCCAAGTCGTCCTTACCCTTGATTGTGATTTCGGTTTCTGGGTTCTTACAGGAGCCACAGAGAACGAACTTGTTGATGAAACCGTCCAAGGCGTCTTGCAACTCGGTGGAGTCATGAGCACCGTTGACTAAGTAACGGTCGTTGGTCTCGTCGATGTTGGATTGAGCACCCAACTCAGATCCGAAGTACTTGACGACGTAAGCTGGTGGTCTACCCAAGGATCTGGCGACTTCAGACAAGTTGACAATGGCAGTCTTGATACCGTTACCTCTACCTTCAGTCTTGGACTGGATTGGAGGCATCTTGTAACGGTAGAAGGGATCGGTGTTGTCACGGCAGATATTTATGGATTTGGCAGACATATTGGATACTTTTTTCTTTGCTGTGCTACGATGTGAACTGAATGCGTTCTGTTCAAAGGAAGAAACTCTGTTATAATGAAATATATACCTCTACTAGCAATAGCCGCTGACTACATACCTCCAAACACAACTGAATAATTTGACAAATGTGAAATTTTTTCCAGTGACGATTTAGTGCACGACCTTTTTGGTGGGTGCGAATTTGCAGCCTACGAGAGGAGGGGAGAGGAAGGGACGAGGGAAGAGATGGGAGGCGTGAGAGGTAGGTGATGGAGATGGGGATGGGAGGTAGTGGCAGCTATGTGATGGGGATGGGATGATAGGTAGAGTGGAAAAGAATGGATTAGAAAGTTGAGAAATTCGGAATGGTGGGGTCATTTGTGCCTCCATGCCTTCTCGTGTCTCCGAGGATTACCCTTATCTATGTGATTGATTAATGTAAATATGCCTCTCCTTTGAACTTAACCATAGAAATTGAAAGAGACCAGAATTTACTGACTATGCATTATATTATGGAGAGATGTCATAATAAGGAGAAATAAGAGCTGTAGGATGGCGTCGTTGATTGGTGGATGGCGCTACTCTGAGTCATAGTGGTGGTGGCAAAATTTTGCAGCCTAACAAAATTGCTGATCGTGGTGAAACGTACATTCCTATAGCTATTAGCATTAATGCCATTGTATTGGAATCGGGTATCTAGAATATCTCTATTTAGACCCAATCTGGGCACTGAGATGCTTTGAATCTTGGATATAGAACCCAGCCACAGTATAGATTAAATGATGGACCGCAGATCTTAGGATTAACTATTAGCCTAAAATGTAGTAATGATATGATTAGTTTATTAAACATTATGTACGGATAACTATTGTAAGAATATCAGGTATTTAAGTAGAGAGAAAAATGTAAAAACAATGAACATGAAGTCTTCGTTATTAGTGTGACATAAGGCATTATGGCGAGTAATAAGGCCAAACAAGGCGTTTAAATAGAATGGTTCTTCTGAGTAAATCCTTGAAACATACTATGATTGGGAAATAAAAAGATGTATAAATTTTAGTAGAACCAACGTTTTTTTGTATGTGGACATGATAAATAAAGCTTTTAAATCGACTGATTGAAAGTGTATGTATAGTGGACCTAGAAGAACAGACTCTTTTGACTACTACCAACACCTGGAGTACCTGGGTTAGAATTGTAGCCTAAGGCAGCTGAACTCAATGACAACTGCTCTAATTGCTGCATTACTGCAATATCTTGCTGGTGTTGTTGTTGTTGCTGCTGCTGATACATCTGCTGCTGAGCTGGAGGTATCTGGTTCTGATTCATGAGGTGTGGTGGCATATTGCCCCGCTGGTATTGCTGTTGAGGCATCATCTGCGAGCCTTGAGGTGGAATACCTTGCCCCATCATCATTTGCGGTAAAACCACAGGATAATTGGAAGGCTGTCCCTGCTGAGACTGCTGTTGAGACTGCTGTTGGTACTGCTGTGCGGGCATGAAGTATTGTTGAGGAACACCATAAGACATAGGGTTCACCATCGCTTGGTTGGTATTGCTGCTATTCTCCATTGAATTCTTCGAATTAGCTGGAGGGTTTTGGTTACCATTACTGGACCGAGTGTTGCTGGTATTTCTTTTGTTTCTTCTACCGTTACCAGTCATGGACGACGTTCTGTTCAACCTGTTAGAAGACAAACCAGCCTCGTCCATGAGCTTCTTGTAAGGTTGGAAATTGGAGATATTCAACTCCAACAAGATGCGTCTTATTTGGGATACAACAAACTGTTGGTATCTTGATGTTCTGTGTGGGTCAAAATCGCTTCCTCCGCTAACAGAATCATTTAAGGTCAATAACAATGGATTTGTCAATATCTTATAGATGAATAAGGGTCCTGCAGCGTTATCTTGATTTTCACTAAGGATCAATTCCAACAACTTCGATGGTGGCCTTGAAGATTCATCTCCATTATCTGCTGCTGCACTGTCGTACTCATCAAAGCGGCCAAAAATTGTATCCATGATCACCTGCTTCAGCTTTAAGTCTGATCTGTTGTTCAAAATCTTAAGTATTGTTAAGTTAGCAAGTTTATGCGTACATAATTTGCCTAAATTAGGTAAGAACTTGTAGGTCAACAATTCAAAACGATCATCGATTGTAGATCCTTTGTCGTTGAAGGTATCCAAAAACCAGGTAATCAATAACGAACCATTGTTGTTAACAACTAATTCGTTCGCAAACTCTACAATAAGACCAGCTACGAGAACAACTTGTTCGTTAGTTATAACATTGCTCTCGTTGGCTGTTTCCAATATTGTCCTTATACATCTGGCACCAAATCTTCCAAAACTGATTTCAATGAAATTGTCAAGCATGGTTTCAAATACGAAATCGTTGAATGGAGAGCCAAACTTGATGCATCCCTGTAGTACGTAGTTACCAAACTGGTCATTAAATAACTTGACAGAGTATGGTTTCAAACTGGCAGCTATCAAATACTTCTGTTGGTACTCATTTCCACTAAGATTGATAATCTTCTGGATGGCCCAAGTACCATTTTTGTGGATACTCAACTGAGTCAAAAATGGAGTAATCTCTTTTACCATCATCAACTTAATAAGAGGTGACTCCACAAGAGTGAAAAGCTTCTGGACAATCGTATTACCCAAATAATCGTAACACAACTCAGGCAATTCATCAAGCATAGCCAAACATAACTCTTCCAATTCCAACTGATTCATGACTTTATTAGAGTATTCTCCACCGTTGGAACCGTCATCTGAGTCGACATGTGCAGTTGGAGGAGAGTTAGATGGGAATTTATTAGACAAGGCATTTTCATTGTTCTCCAAAATTTTACGCAACTCTCTTAACTTTGGTGAGTCGAATTGACGCAAAGGGATAGGATCAGGCAACGGACCGAAGTTATTTTGATAGTTGTCATTACGGTAAGCAATAGATTTGTTGATGATGGACACAATCTTATTCAAGTCAACGTAGTTCGCTTTGGTGGACAACTTACTTATTGAATGAACAAGACTCTTTTGGATAGCAATGAGATCTGTTTGGGAAGGCTTAGAAGATTCACTAACCGCTTTATTAGAAGTGGAGTTAGTAGAATTCGTGACATTGCTACTAGTAATATTGGTGCTAGTATGGTTACCGTTGTTGGTGGATGAGCTGTTTCCGTTACCAGTAACTGAAGTTACATCCTGACCAACGGGTCCAGTATTAGAAACAATAGTATTTCCAACAGGTGAAGGGGTTGCGACAGTACCAGGGGCACTTGATTCTACAATTTTAGCGAATGCAACATACAATATGACACCTGGAATTAACTCAAGATGGTTGAAACTTGCCTTTAATGCCATGGCGATGTCCACACTTGAACATTCTACCAAAGCAAGCTTGGAAGTGGCAGTTCCAGTCAATCTAATGCTTCTGACACCTCCTAAAGAACGCTGGTTACCCAATGAGTTGTTCAAGGTGTTACATAACTTGTAAGCATCCACAAATTGAGGCAAGTTGTCAAACAAAATTACCTTCGTAGGCCCAAGAGAGGGATTTTCAAAATTCGTAGTTATAACCAACTGGGAAAAGTCAAAATCATTCAAGAGGACCGGCTGTTCTCCTGGGTATTGGGAGAAATGCTGTTCTTGTATGTGCTGTGGATTAAGCTGTTGGCCATGTTGCTGTGGATTAAGTTGCTGGCCATGTTGTTGAGTATGGATTGATTGCTGCATTGGCTGTTGCTGTCCGTATACATTCAGTCCTACAAGTTGTGGCTGGTGAAGACTCGATTCAGGGATTGTTGGAGTAGTTCCAGAATACGTCTGCGATCTGTGCCTGGCAGTGTTAGAAGCGATATTTACAAGATTATTGCCCGGACCGCCTATGTTAAGCATGAGATTATCCAACAAGTAATTCATGTCGTTCGTTTTGTTGGATACGTTGACGAATGGTGAGGCCAGCAATCTTGAAGAGTTGAGAGCTTCACCACCAAAGGGGCCATTGGCACTCATTGGTAACATGTTCATGTTTGGGATGGCTGCTGTTGTGGTGTATGATCTATTTCTGTTAGCAGAAGATGAAGGCAATGTAGATGCACTATTGCTAGACGCGGGTCCATTGCTTGTTGCCGAATTCTGGGCTGAAAGAAGGGGACTAATAAAATCGTCGTTTTCAGTGTTTCCATTGTGGTTGCCATTACTATTCACGGTGGTGAGTCCGTTATTTAACGAGCTACCATTGAAGCTGTTACCATTGCCATTGCCATTACCATTACCATTTATGTCAAAAGAATGCAAACTGCTGTTATCCAACAACCCATTGCTGTGTTGGGACGAGGAATGCACTGACATCGCATCGTCATTCCAGATACTGTTCGTTGAAAACAACGAACCTGATCTTATCCGCCTCAGAGAGGTAGGGAGATTGCTGTGGCTACCATTGTGAGTGTTTCCAGACGTTCCGTTGCCGTTTGGAATATCAATTGCATGCATGGAAGGAGAAGGAGAAAATCCTGAAACTCCCAAAGAAATTGACTCCATTGTGGGCAATCCAAGGTTGTCATGAGTCTGTCCACCGACTAGGGGCGATGCGGAGTTTGATATGGAGCCTGATAGCGTTGATGCATTGTTGGGGAATGGAATGGCCGACGGAGTGTTGAGGAACGAGGACGGCAAGGTTCCAGCTCTGGAGCGAGACTTAAACGACGAGTTGCCGTTTGATGGTGTTATGGATATGGCTGGTGATGCTGTATTTGCCGAGCTGGACAGGCTGTTGTGTTGAAGTGGGTTAGCTTTATTGATGTTATGTGCTGGGTGGTTCATTGTCATGGGGAACCGTAGTTGTCAGTCGATATGTCAGTTGAAGGGAATGCTAAGAAGTCCTGTCAAAGGTATGAGAATGTCTATAATACTGTAGTGATATAAATATATCAAGTTTTAAACTTACTTTGTTCAATTGTTCACTAAATTTCAAACTGTCTCAACACGATGAGCTGTTCCATACAAATGAGCTTCGGACAATGATCTGGACGACTATCGATTTGAACTAATGTACACGAGCAATTCTGGGGATTTTGGTAACCTGCTTGTAGTACGACGGTGTATGACTAACTGGGGAAGTTCTGGTCCTTTTTAGTGAAGTGGAAACCCGATTTTACTGTCGTTGCTTTTTGGTGACTGTTTTGGTGACCAGTCACTATTCTGGCACGACGACTCAATCCAGTAGTGTGCAAACACGCGGCGACGACGGAACTGGAACGCAAAATACAGCTGTAGACTAGCAGACACGTCTCGGGACGGACTAGGACACTCTTCGAGAAAACTACACGCAAAAACTGGTGTAATGGTATGGTTGCCGCCTATTGGTGTCAATGAGAAACCGTGGCAGCCAAACTTAAGTTGTGAATTCCCAGGCTCGCTAGCGGCTAATGAGCGAAATTTCGTGTTGGTATTTTGGTAGTGCGGTGCGACGCCTAACAGTTTGGCGTGTAGTGAGGACAAGACAAATGGCTCAGAACGGAATGATGGGGATTAGCTAACTGGTTACATAAGAGGAACAAAAAGTTCCCCTATTTTCCCAAGTTTTGGTGGAGATTTGGAGAGATTTTTCTGGTGGGTGCGAGATTTTCGAAGCGGTGGGACGAGTGGACTACGGACAATTGTGCGCTGCAGAGTCGGCAGTGGACGAGGAAAGGCTTAGTCGGAAGAAACGAGCAGTAGAGTTACAGAGGATGATTCGAGATTAGCAATCCAGCATTCATACCTGCTATGAGGTGGGGCGTATGGGAGCGGTTTGAAGGTGCTCAAGGCAGAAGAGGCGTATGAGAGATTGGATAGTGCAGATTTGCTACCTAGAATTTTTCATGGGGTAGTTCGTGGGCAGAGAGTGGTGGCAATAGGGGACGGCTGGACACGGGCCAGATTCGCCGAGTTCAAATTGGGTTTGTGCGTGTAGTGGGCGCTGAGTAGTTACAGGTCTTGCTATTTTTATCTACGCTACAGGTCAGTCAAAACTAGTCGGTATTTCTCAGATATATTCCCCTATACTTTCCTCAGCCAATCCTCCAACTTTCCACTTATGCCCCATCCACCGGAATCTCACGGAAATCTACGGTGTGAACACCGAGCCTGCACCCCAACAAGTCTCCCCAGCAGGTCTTATGTTCGTACGATAATTACTGAACTGTTTCAACTACTATATTTACGACGTAGTGACTTCCAAATAAGACCGACCCTGACCCCACAGCGAACCCCATTTTGCAACAAATGGCCCTTGGTTTCTCTTCGCCCAGCAGCATTAGGCACACTTCCGCTCTCCTGCCCACAACTAGCGAGGCATCTCTATGGCTTCTGAGCTGATATTCCATTACATTAGTCTGCACCGCTACTACATATAGAGACTGTACCTTTTGTTCCGTGCGGCTCACCCAAGCACTGGCACTTAAGAAGCCAATAGTGAAGATATCGTTGATGATAAGGGCGCGACGGAATTTGCAGCCATTGTGTCACTCAGTGCGTTATGGTGGTAGGTGGGTATCAATTTGTGTAAATTGGAAGATACTACCAGTCACAACACGGCTCTATGGCTCGCCAATACTTGATACCACTACATGCTAAAAATATGCCAAATAAGCTACCATTTGTGCCCTGTTTACGCCTACAACACTAATCACGTTGAACTGCTCTAGCACCCGGCAACGACTCTACAAGGATGGCTACAACGTACTTGGGTTCATTCGTCATATTTTCTCCTTCCATTACTCTTGGCTATCTCTATTTCTATACTCTGACTCGTGTAAGGATACCCAATCCGTAGTATGCGGCGGATAAAACTGGATTCTTCTCTCTAGCTTTACTGCTTGGTCCTGTTATCATTCACAAATGGTTCTGACTTTGAGAACACCATGCACTTATTTGCATGGGAAATATAGCCCTTCATTACAACCGGCTTTTGACTGATAAGACTTGCTAGGATACATTCCAATTCGTTGTTGGTGTAGTTGAACAGGTGGTTGTTGAGGTCCACCTGGACAACATAATTCATGTGATACTTTGAATATTCAAAGGCTACTTGAAAGCAGCTCAATGGAACTATAAAAGCCTTTTCTGGTGTCGTGAATTCCTTGTGGATTAGGAATGTTCTTCTAACCAAATGGAGATAGCACCGCATCCTCATTTTCTCAATCAACAAGTACAAGTGATTCTTTAAGAAAATGATTTCAAACTTCTTCAATGATTCATCAAATTTGGAAATATTTCCTTTGAGAATTGCTGGGAATAGGTTGTCTTTGTAAACTAGCTTCAAATCTGGATATTTGGACCAGAACTTGTTACTCTTGATGTATTGATTCTTATTGTATAATTTAAGAGGAAGCAATATCAAAAGAATCTGCTTACTCTGCTTACTGTATGGTTTGGCGTGATAGCGTAATATGGACAATGCCTCATCTAGCTTCGTTTCTGCTGAAAGATGATCGCCGTCATCCAATGATAAGAGCGAGCTGTAATACAAATAGATGATGGAGTATTTTTTGTTGGTAACAGAACTCTTCATGTTGGGCAAGTTAAATCTTGTTCCCTTCAATGCTTTCTCGACTGACTTGGCCAATTCAAGCTTGTTCAACTTGAAATAAACCTTCATAAGATTGGCTAAGAAGAAATATATGTCATTTCTCTTACTGCTTCTTAAATCAAGGTTTTTGTCATTCAACGATACTTTGAACGCCTTATTAATTGTAGTGGCCAACTGCTCTAGGGTCGTTCCTTTAGATGGTACTCCAAAACCATCGACTTCGGCATCCTGAAATTCGTATGTCGACAAATCTTCGGGGTTTCGCTGCAGTATCACTTTGTACACTGTTATCAATTCGTTAAGACTGTTGATCAACAGCTCGTTAATCCAATTCGTGTGAAATTCGGCTGCTCTGATGAGCGAGTTAAGCATTTCGTTTAACTCAGTAAAAGTCGCTTCAATACTCTTGTACTTGTAGATCGCTTTCATAAGCTTCAAGTAGTACTTTATTACTGGGCGGAATCTCTCTTCCAAGTTGTACAAATCGAAATCACTGGGTTCTGGGAATTCCGCCCGGGTGTCGCCCGCCTGAGCTCCTGGTGATATGGTGATGCAGTTACGGAATTTGGTGCCATCTTCGGCTATGATGGCACTGTTACACTCGGAGATGAAGCCTTTGACAGTTTTGTTCATTGTAGTAAGAAGTGATGACTAGTCGATAATTGGTGGGGTTCTGATGGTGATTGAGATCTGAAACCGGCAGCTTTTGTTCAAAAAGCCTCTACAAACGATATACAACCTCTTTTCATACAGATATATTAACAATTACCTGCTTTCCACAACGTATCTCTATCTTCTTATACTGTAACAAGTAACTCACGGTGTCAATTTTCTGTGAGGATTGCTCGTTTTTTCTTCTGGTTGAAAATGTTAGAGTTTGCAGCCTATAAGAATAGGAGCTGGGAAATGGTTATTGGAGATACGAGAGGGAGCTATTTGAGAGAATGAACGTGGAAAAGGTAATTGTATTCTGTTTTTGATAGTGGTGTTTGTTGTTTCATTTAAAACAATTCTATGAAAAAATGCTGTAACTTGCTAGTTTATTCTGTGTAGCAGAGGAACCACGCAACTACTAACAAAATGAATACTATTACAGATAATACCAGGAAATCGGCCAAAAATTGTTAATTCTTCTAAAAGTCCCAACATCAACGGCAGCAATATTAAATTAAATCAAGCCCATCCATTCAATCCCCATAATTTCCCACTTTCTGGCTACCAGCAGATCCTATTCCACCTCTCCAGACTTTTCGCAGCACATGCACCTCCTCCCCCACCTTGAGACAACTGGAACACACCAGCCCCAACCTTCTCCAAAGTCACCTCAAATGTTACCCAAAATAGCCTCAAAATGCCCTCTGCACCGAAAATTGCTGCTAGTGTCAAATTATCCCCATAGTACTATTTCCCCCTCTGGTTTCCTTCACAGACGGAGTCTTTCTGCCTGTTCATGCACAGTAATCAAGTCGCTGCTCCCGGTGAGTCTCTACGCTATCTACTCCACAACAGGCCCGTTCAAAACCACCAAGACGGGGATTTTTTTCCCATTTTAAAATCCCACCTCAACCCTTGCACCGACCCCAATACCCCCATCAACTCAGAACTCCTCTACCTATCCCCCACCGCCCAATACCACTAACCCTCCACACGGCTCTACTCTCACCAGATCACCCTTTATCTCACGCTGCACTGTGTGCAGTCTTCGGTTCCATTGTTTTGGGAATGCGATTGATGGCGTGAAATGTTAAAAACAGTAAGCGGTTGATGATCAGGCAACACAGTGATTGTGGAATAAAGCATTCAGTAACCACGCTCTATCCGGTACCACATCTTCGCAGGTGGGATCAGATTAGTTTAAAATCCGTTTGAGCCAACGAGCACAGCGCGTGTTGTAGTTAGACCGGAGTATTTGACGTTGTTGTCCGGATCGTGTTGTACCACTTTGTGGAGGAGGAGCGTCTAAGTGTCGATACACAAAGCGTCGAATTCCCGAACTAGAAGCGCCACGGAGCGATTCCCGTAGGACAGTGACCACAGGTGCTTGCTATCTTGCGCAATAGAAGATCCACTGGGTTAACCGAACAAGAACTGGTGTCTACGTTCATTGTCGACAGTTGAGTGTGTTGTATTGTATTGTATTGATATCCCGATTTAGACGACTAGTGACGTTGATTGCTTTTAAAATCGGAGCAAGCAGGTAAAGACCCTAGAGATTATAGGAAGATCTTTCATTTGCCTGAAATTCTTTGATACCAATTATTAATAAAGCATAAAGAGGAGATAATATTTCGATTTGATTACAAGAGTAATCCAACAAATAGCCATTCATCGGATACCTCATTTAGCACAAACTCATTAATATTTATAATATCCTTTACCAACTTCCATTAGGTGTACGGCTCATATCCCTTCCAAAGACATCTTAATCACACTACCCTAGCCGCCAGAGTTCATATCTTCCTTATACACGAACACATACACCTGCAACATTCAATATCATTCACATACCATCATGAGTTCGCCCAATTCCCTTGAAGACGACTCTAACGGAAGCACAGCCAACTCCATCCGTGCTCCAACCACCATCCAAAAGATCACACGCGATAGCACCAACAATAATGCGAAGCCAATTCACAATCACAGCAATAACTCATCTGATGCATTGAATCACCCCCATCATCGTCATCGTGACTCCGAATTCCTCATGGATATTGAGTACAATGACTTCCGCGAACTAAGTGAGTCCATAATAACCAACAGAAGACTCCTGGAGGCAGCCAATAACCATCCATTTAGCGACATACCAGTTGACAAATCATCACTCTTGCGTTTACCGACGGAGGTGTTACTACAGGTGTTTCACCATTTAGATCGCAAAGACTTATTCTTTCTACTCACAGTGTGCAAAGAGTTTGCTGATCTCATCATTGAAATACTATGGTTCCGTCCAAACATGCAGAATGATTCTCTGTTCAAGAAAATAAAGGATATCATGATTTTACCCAAGGATAAGACGTACTGGGACTATCGCCAGTTCATTAAAAGACTCAACCTCCTGTTCATGACCAAGCTCGTTGACGATGACTTGCTCTCATTATTTGTTGGATGCCCAAAGTTAGAAAGACTCACATTAGTAAACTGTACGAAGCTAACACGGGAACCTATAACCAAAGTTCTTCAGAATTGTGAGAAGCTCCAGTCTATTGATTTAACAGGAGTCACAGATATACATGATGATATCATCATCGCTTTGGCTCAGAATTGCGTCCGTTTGCAAGGGTTATATGCTCCTGGCTGTGGCAATGTCCTGGAGAGTGCCATACTTCATTTATTACAACTGTGTCCGATGTTGAAAAGGGTGAAATTTAACAACAGCAGCAATATAACTGACGAAAGCATTAAAACCATGTACGAAAACTGCAAGTCTCTTGTAGAAATAGACTTACACAACTGCCCGAAGGTTACTGACATGTATCTCAAGAAGATCTTTTTGGACTTATCTCAACTCAGAGAATTCAGAATAAGTAATGCAGCAGGTATTACAGATAAGCTCTTTGAGCTTCTTCCCGACGGATTCTACTTGGAAAAACTTCGTATCATCGATATAACTGGCTGCAATGCGATAACGGATAAACTTGTAGAGAAACTAGTGTTGTGTGCACCAAGACTTAGAAATGTGGTTTTATCGAAGTGTATGCAGATAACAGATGCATCATTGAGAGCGTTAAGTCAATTGGGACGAAGCTTGCATTATATTCATTTGGGCCATTGTGGGCTTATTACAGACTTTGGAGTTGCCTCCTTAGTTAGAGCATGTCACAGAATACAATATATCGATTTGGCATGCTGTTCTCAACTAACAGACTGGACACTAGTGGAGTTGGCAAACTTGCCAAAGCTCAGAAGAATAGGATTGGTGAAATGTAATCTCATTACAGATAGTGGTATTCTAGAACTCGTAAGACGTCGTGGAGAACAAGACTGCTTAGAAAGAGTGCACTTGTCATACTGCACCAATCTCACGATTGGTCCTATATATCTTCTTTTGAAAAGCTGTCCAAAGCTTACGCATCTTTCATTGACGGGTATTTCATCTTTCCTTAGACGGGAAATCACGCAGTACTGCCGTGATCCACCACCAGACTTCAATGAAGTTCAGAAAGCTCAGTTCTGTGTGTTCTCTGGCCACGGAGTAAACCAGTTAAGAAACTACCTCAACCAAGTAATGGAAGAAAGAGCTTACCAGATTGACCAAGGCGAGATCCAGGCGCTCTTCCTTGAAAGACGTAGAAGACTCTTCAACGCTGATATCGACATGGACGAAGAAGAAATGAACATATGGGTTAGACGTGGTTTGGGCTTACTTCCGCAGAATAATGCAGAAGCTCCCAACCCTGAAATGGCCGAAATCAATAGAGAAATATTCAGAGAGCTCAATGACGGCAACATGACGCCAGAAGAAATGCGTGAATACTTTATGGGACTAATCAGAAATAGACACCAGCGCCGTATTCTAGAACGCCAGCAACAACAGCAGCAAGTACAACCAATCCGACCCGCAAACCCCCAAAACGCACCCCAAATTGCGCAACCAGCCGTCTTCCCTAATGGTGACCAAAACATCCCGGTTATTAATGAAGACGAAGACATCGACATGGATCAAGTGGAATTATTTCCTCGGAATCCATCTGCTTGATTTAATCCACCAGTTACTACATGAGGCATTGTCTTAGGCTTCCTTTATATTGATTCAAATATAGGTATATACATATCTCCAGGAATTAATGATCAGCTAAATTCTAAATTATTTTTACTTGTAGTAAGAAATCTACTCTTAATGGTGGACAGATAGTGAAAAAATTAGACGCACCTTCTTCTAAAGCATTGGTCAGATCTACCAAGACTAATAGATAACATTGCAACAGCAGTTTTCACAGCCATTTGTGCACACACAAACAAATGATTGCAAAATCATGCGAGTTCACCTCGTATTCTTAGGGCTCAGCCCTTTAATCCACTTGAGTCACGTGCAACTCTCACTCCTTCCCATACTGCACCCATTCTCCCAACCGTCTCAGTCCAGAAAATTTTTCTCTACCCTCACTCTTAACTATGGCATCCATTGCGTGCACCATACATAACAAGACATCTTCCTGCACAAGTTACCTCTCACACTAAACCTTTCTCACTATCATAGTTTTCCTCATCCTCCTCACAGCAAGCGGAGAGTGAAAAAAGGAAAATTTATCAGTAGACGTTTTTCTTCAATAGAGGTTTCCTTACCATAGAACAATTATAGCAAAATGTATGTTGCAACGATAGTGGAAAGTGTATCAAGATGTGTAGTAATACCACGAGAGAGAACGAGGGAGTGTTGAGGAGGAGTTATCAATAAAGTAAAGCACTGGTTGTGCTAGTCGACAGCACTGAAAATTTTTTGAACAAGCGTAGATACGAAGTGGACATAGAAGAGTTGATGAACTATAATGAAAGACACCACATTGAATGATCAAATGACTTCATATTACCAACATGGCTTCAAATGGAAGTGATATATCACAATAGACGTTGTGTTGACGTAGAATTATTGCTTGATTGAATAATCTCGAGTTGAAGTATTCATGCCGTACTATCCCAGAAAGAAGTGTAAAGCTTGTTGCCATTCCACAAATATCGGATAGAGCATAAAGAAATCATTGAAACTCGTATTTATAGTGGTGGACCGTTCATATCTCAGTGTAATACTCATAATTTGATCATATGGCCAATACTAAGGTAACTTCTTATTGAATTACCTAGACTCATTGACTTGGACAATTACTAACATATTAATAGGACTAAGAGAACTAAGAAGGTTGGTATTACCGGTAAATTTGGTGTCAGATACGGTTCTTCTTTGAGAAGACAAACCAAGAAGTTGGAAGTCCAACAACACGCTAAATACGATTGTTCTTTCTGCGGTAAGAGAACCGTTCAAAGAGGTGCCGCTGGTATCTGGAACTGTAAGTCTTGTCGTAAGACCGTCGCTGGTGGTGCTTACACTGTTTCCACTGCTGCTGCTGCCACTGTCAGATCGACCATCCGTCGTTTGAGAGACATGGCTGAGGCTTAAATTGATTTTTGTAACGTTGTCACATTACTTGTTTATAAAAATTAATCCACAAAATAAACGTATTTAAAATATCGGATGAACAAGTGTAAGAGGGTTGTAGTAATGAAAAAAGGACGTCTCGATAGCATTTGGATAGTACAGATATAATAGCTCAGTGATAAAAATACATGTTATTTCGTTTTTTATAAATGTCATAATCACTAGTGGATGTAAAGTCTATCAGCATCAGTATCTTCAACTATCTGTAACTGATCCATATGCTATTAACAAATACATGTAGACATAGGCACTTTACCCTATAGGCCAAATTTATCACGTGACCTCGATATCAGATTTATTCAGCCTTTCTCAAAATCACATAGTTAAGTATTGTAGAATGACGATGTTCTTGCCCTCATCAACCAGTTAATTGAAATCATTGGTAAAGAACGTCGGGATGGCTACGGAGTTTACCTTTCCAAAGATTCACTCTTTTCCTCCATTGTATACTAAACAACCAAATGCCACTATTCTATCGAATCAGCTAGACTCATGGAGTCAAATCGTGTTAGAGTACTGCGAATACTACAAGATAACGTCTATGACATTGCATGGTACGCCAAAGGTTTCACAGTTGGAAGTCAACCTCGAATCGTTGCCTCCTTTGTTTCAAAACAATACCATAAATAGAACAGTAAATAATGACTTTCAGACAGCAATTTTCAACCATCTCATTCATAAACTCAACAAGGCAGAGTACATAAATCCCAAGAAACCAGAACTCGGGATATACATTTACTGGAGAACGGTTGTGGAGTGGGCCCAATTATTATACGATTTTGTGGACAAGTCGGGTCAATTAGGAACAGTCTTAACACTCTACGAATTGACCAAATCTGAGGATAGTGGAGTACCGGAGTCCTTAAGAAACCTAGACGAGGCTTTGTTGATCAAAGCTTTGAAGGAAGTGTTGATCAAGCAAGGAAAAGCACAGCTATTAATGACAGAAGAGGGTGAGATTGGAGGAGTCAAGATAGTATAACTCTTCTATTATGATGTAAATATGAAACTAATGATACAGTATTGCATAAGTATCGCTGAATTTCTTGGTAATTGTGATCTTTGATATGAAATCCAGACAAACGTGTAGTCGAGAGAATTATGCCTTATGCTCTGCCTTGCAATCATATAGATTTGGAAGCAGAGCACTTCTTTCGTCGCTGTTAGAGGAGGGCAAATAAGAATAGAGTCCACGGACACGCTCAACATGGTACCACTATGAATGTATTTTGACCAATTCATAAGAGGCGTATAGTTCAGCATACATACCTACTGTAGACTAATTTGTAGAAAGTACGGAGCCTCCGCTACGAACACTTTAGAATTTCTTCGAGATGTCGCTTTACGTACAATTTTATTTCAGGTTCATGTAACAAATTCTACTCAGTGAACATATGAGTTCTTTTCCAATTCTTGAAAATATTTCAAAAAAACCACAAGAAGTAAAAAAGTCGAAGAGGAGGTGTTAGAAGTAGCTAATGGTTTTGCAAATACTTCCACATATTGCCATAACGTACCGTAGCATATTGGTGGCTCAAGAGGCCGAAACTTCCATAATTAACCTTGAAGTTTCATTGGTGACACCAATATAGCTAGCCATATATTTACAAGCATAGAGATTCTCTTTTTTTCCATCGATTTTTCCTTAGAATTACGGATGAAAAACAATTCCATGAGATACGTAACTATAATGATCTGTTGCACAAGTATCGTTCGTCCCGTATCCCTAGCAAATGGCTGTGAAAAACCCATTACTATCTACTTTCATCACGTGAGCGAAGTAGTCCCATTTTGCAAAGCCTCTCTTTCCATGCAGAAGCAGTCTCCACCAGCAGATTTCCGAAGATCGGTGCCGTTGAACGTTATGATGTAGACAGTGTGAAGAACTCTGGATGCTGCGAGGAGCGAATCGCTATTCCCGATGTATGTACCCCATAATTAAAGTATCTACATGCTATTACTACTGCTGAATCAATAATATTCTATTATGCTACATGGTTTCTCTGTTGATCCGCTTTATTCCTATTCCGAGCACAGGGAGAAAATATTTCCTCTTTTTGGTTATACGATGATGCTGCAATATTTGTCAAATCGAAACCGTGATTTACTGTACTAACAAGAGCAGAACCCATAGCTCCCAAGCAACCAAAGCACATTCAATTCAAATACAAAGTCCACCCAGCAGATCAAACCCCCATTACTGCACTACTGAACTACTCCGCTACTGTTGCTTTTTTTCCTTCCATTTCCCTTCTACTCATGCCTATCTCTCCACCACAGTACACCGCACTCTACAGGTACATTCTTTTACAGCCATTCACATCTCCTGCCCCATCGGGAAGTCTACTGTTTTTCAACGCGACCTCTTCGCATTTTCTGCTCTCATTCTTTTTTCGCTCTGCTCGCTTCTCAGCTGGCGGTTCATCTCCTCTATAAAAAAAACGGGTGCTGTAAAATTTTAAGATGAGCGTCTCTTGGTTCTTCTTTCTTCCCGCTTAAATAGAACATTTAAGAGGGCATATCTCTACCGTTTCTCGTGTTTGCATCTTCCGTTGAGCTCCCCAGTCCGCCTAGGCCGCTCAAATCAAGAAAGAACCTGTATTCTGCTGCCATCCATCGCTCGAACATTTACGTGTCGGTCCTTGTCGCTTGGTAACTATTCACCCAAAAGCCCTGTATTGTCTCTTTGAGCTCACAATCCCACAGTTATCATGAAGTACGTTGTTGTTTCCGGTGGTGTCATCTCCGGTATCGGTAAGGGTGTCTTAGCCTCTTCCACCGGTCTCTTGTTCAAAACCTTAGGGTTGAGAGTCACGTCCATCAAGATCGATCCATACATGAACATCGACGCCGGTACCATGTCTCCATTGGAGCACGGTGAGTGTTTCGTGTTGAACGACGGTGGTGAAGTTGATTTGGACTTGGGTAACTACGAGAGATACTTGAACATCACCTTGACCAGAAACCACAACATCACTACTGGTAAAATCTACTCCCATGTCATTGAGAGAGAAAGAAAGGGTGACTACTTGGGTAAAACCGTCCAGGTTGTCCCTCACATCACCACCGCTATCCAAGATTGGATTGAACGTGTTGCCAAGATCCCTGTCGACGATACTGGCTTAGAACCTGAGATCTGTATCATCGAATTGGGTGGTACTGTTGGTGATATCGAGTCTGCTCCTTTTGTCGAGGCCTTGAGACAGTTCCAATTCCGTGTTGGAACTGAGAACTTTGCCTTGATCCACGTCTCATTGGTCCCTGTTATCCATGGTGAACAAAAGACCAAGCCTACTCAAGCTGCTATCAAGGACTTGAGATCCTTAGGTTTGACTCCTGACATGATTGCTTGTAGATGTCAGGAAGAATTGGAGGTCGCTACTATCGAGAAGATCGGTATGTTCTGTCACGTTGGCCCAGAGCAGGTCATTGCCGTCCACGACGTGAACTCTACCTACCACGTTCCATTGTTATTGAAGGAACAAAGAATGATGAAGTACTTGACCAAGAAATTGGCCATTCACGACATCCCACAATCTGCTTTGGACAAGGGTGACAAATTATTGACCAAGTGGAGAAACTTAACCAGCAGCGCTGACAAGTCATTTGAGACCGTCACCATTGCCTTGGTTGGTAAGTACACCCATTTGAAGGATTCTTACTTATCTGTCATCAAGTCCTTAGAGCACTCTTCAATGAGATGTCACAGAAGATTGAAGATCGAATGGGTTGAGTCTTCTGACTTAGAGGAAGACACCAAGAAGACCAATTTGTCTGTTTTCCACAAGGCATGGCACCATGTCTGTCAGGCCGATGGTATTTTGGTTCCTGGTGGATTTGGTTCTCGTGGTATTGAAGGTATGATTTCTGCTGCCAAGTACGCTAGAGAAAACGACATCCCATACTTGGGTGTCTGCTTGGGTTTACAGATCGCCGTTATAGAGATCGTTAGAAACGTTATTGGTATCAAGGACTCCACCTCTATGGAATTCGACCCAGAAGCCTCCGAGGACACCTCTGCTGTTGTCTACATGCCAGATGTAGATCAGGTCAAATTGGGAGGTACAATGAGATTAGGTATTCACTCCACCAAATTTGTTGAGAACTCCGAATGGTCCAAGTTGAGACAATTGTACGGTGGTGCTGACTCTGTCTTCGAAAGACACAGACACAGATACGAGGTTAACCCTAAGTTGATCGACCAGATCGAGGCCAAGGGCTTAAAGTTTATCGGTAAGGACGAGACTGAGAAGAGAATGGAAATGATCGAGTTGAAAGACCACAAGTTCTTCTGTGGTACTCAATATCACCCAGAGTACTTATCTAAGGTATTGGATCCATCCAGACCATTCTTGGGTTTAGTTGCTGCATCTGCTGGTATCTTGGATGATATCTTGGAGAGTGACGACTTGAACTACAAGGGAGAATTCTAGATCCCCAGCTAAGAATCTCATTAACTAAAGTATAAGTTTAAATTTTTGATACACAAAGTTCTTTGTTTGTTTGTTTTTATCTATTTGTGTTGTTACTACAATGTTTCCATTTCATTCCGTCCACACTGCGCTAGGTTGCTAAGTATATGAACTGATTCTCTATTGATTCAACCTATATGTTAGTATATTTATTCTTTTGTGGAATCTTTTCTTGCATAATAATCTTGTATATATAGATTAGTATTAATACATTAATAGTCATTAACCAGGGCGACCCCCCTACACACATTTTTTGAAGGAGTGTGGATATCCATTGATACCCCAAATTTCTGGGACAAGATCGTAACTGCGAGACGAATGGATTTCTTATCAACAATAATTTCAAGGAACAACACGGAACAGCAAACCTTGCATTGCTGAGTTCACATCAGAAACGAAGAATTGAAGGCAACAGCCGTGGTAACCCGCGGAATGCTGCGTTATGAAACTGTTATTGCAAGTATCCGTTGCACCAGTAGGCATTGATATGAGGTTATTGACGCAATTCATTTCGGGTACGCCCCTTTACCATTCCCAGCCATGTTACACTCCACGTAAACAAACGAAAGGGACCAAGAGTTCTGAGAGGCTATGGTCAGTCATTTGGTGTCAAAGTGTAGGTTGGGCCGTAAATAAGCTGCAAATTGCAAAAAATCCGCAAGAACCTCATCTCGCCTCTCGCCTAAAAAGGCCGATCTGCGTACTTCCACTACACTGATAACATACCCATACCACAGTTTGCCCGAATTCTCCACCCCACGCACCGCTATCTATCGTTGCAAAAAGTGTAGGTTAAGTCGTAAATAAGCTGCAAGTTGCAAATTGGAACCTTAATGTTCTAAATGCAATCACACGCAGCGAATCTCACGCACTAATCACCAGTTCGGGAAATTGTCTGTTTCCACTACTTGCACCTGGAGCTGGGCCCGGACAACGTTGCTATTGGCTGGGCATCTGGATGGGCCAAGGCATTGCGTCATATCGGATCAAAAGGTGGATTAGTAACAGGAACGGCTCCAGATATTGCTATGTCATCATTGTAACTAAACGGCGTGACGGATATGTTCAGGGCGTTGTGAGCGTTACTTCCAAGAAAAAGTCTGTCTCACTGAGCACATTATGCCTGCCACTGATTAATGTCCGACGAGCGGCCCTTTTGCGATTTGGCGGGGAATGACTCGTTGAGGCAGAAACCGCTCATCTCTGCACACAGCGAAATGTCCGCTGAGAGCCTTCGAGGGTATAAAAGGACAAGCAGTGCCGTGATTTAATTGATCCATTTGTTCTTATTCTCAGTATCTCATCAAGAACATCCATTCTTACCTGATAACTTATACTTAACTACAATGTCCGCTTACACTTTACAAATCGTCGACCACAGTGATGTCAAGGGCTGCGACTGCGGTGCCGACTGCAAATGCTCTTCTTCCTCCACCTGCACCTGTGGTACCAAGAAGTAAATCCGTCAATATGGTGGTATCGGAGTGTCGAATTGTATGAATTGGTTGTGCAATAGGTACTCCTAGGAAAAGGTTCGTTGCCAAGCAGTATTGATAGCTTTACACCTTTTCCTTACTGGAATTATGGTTTAATTAGGAATATTTAATGTTTGTGCCTGCGAGAAGGCTGTATGAATATAAGAAAATTATGCAAATAGTACGTGCAAATCCATATAGTATGCTGTAGATAGAAATGAAGTAGTTACAGTGACCGATGATTGTATTTTAACGAAAGAATCTCCATCTTTCCATGTATAAATATAGACTTCTTCACAGCAATCGTATGTCATTTATCTATCTTCACAATATTTTCTAGACCCATAGAAGCTTATCAGTGTCTGCAGTCTGGAGAGCCTACAAGATAGTCTCTTCCCTGGTTAATGTGTAGCTTATAAAAAGGGTGCAGATTCTCGATTATATTCGTGTCAAGGTAGAAGGGTGAGAAAGCCTATTTAATTGCCAGTCATTCTTCAGGTGCTAATAACTGAAATTGTTTGTGGAGAAATTACCTTTTTATCAGAACATTCAATGAATTTGCCAATCCCTCAAGTCGTCGATTCTAGTGAGCCAATGGGCTGCGCTTGTAAGGAGTGTAAATGCTCAACCACTTCCTCGTGCTCTCCCAACTGTGACTGTGCCACCAAGGGTTACTGCAGCACTGGTGCTAAGAAACAGGGAGACAAATCCGTATGAGTGAGTTGAAGAGAAGAGAACTACGCTTATTACAGATAAGTGAGGATATATGTGTTATATTGTGCCTCCATCGTATATAAGTATCAAAATCTTTCATAGACGAATAATACACTTACATAACCTAAAGAAACTATAACAATTCGTCATGCTTGGAAGTGGAACCGGAGAGTTAAAAATCTTCAAAAAATAGTTGCAAAACTTCTTATTGGGGGTATGGTGGCTTATCGTCGCATGCCCTATTGTCAATTTACGAGCTGATTGAAAACAGACACTTACACAAGTCTAGCTCAACAGTAGCATATACTGAAGCAAACTACTTGATATCTTAGTTAGTACTCATCTCCATTCGTAAAATGTTTATTAAAATGCTACCTATTACAATTTCTATTTCAACTGCAATTGCCCTAATTCTTTCTCTCTTTCCTCCACTGGAATAAGCACTTTTATCTTCTTTTCACTGAGGGTTTTCAACTTCTCGTTGGTCTTCAAATACTCCTTGATCTCCTTCACTGAATCAAGCTTGCTCAATTTGTCATTGAACTTGTGAGTGGAGATGATATATATTAACAACCAACTTTTAGCATAGACATCGCAGATCTCTATACATCTCAATGCATTATCTCTTGCGTTTATCAATAATTCAGATAACTCCACTATCTTGTCCTTTCTTTCGCTCTTCAAGTTCTTCTCCTCTTGTAAGAAATTGTAGTAGTAGTTTAATGCCACCTTATAGAACACGGGGTACGTGTATGGATCTTGCAACAAGATCTCTTTAAAACTGAAGATTGCTTTGTCGTAGTGCCCAATTTTGGAATATTCATCTCCCAATTCAGCCCAAGTTACCAAGTCAGACGGCTGCAAGTCCAAGTAGAATGTCAAGTTATGGATGTAGTCTTCATTATCTTTTTCATCATTGTTGTTTCTGCTGAACGTGGTCAATCTTCTGGATAAGAGCATTTCATCAGGATTCTTCTCCAAGAGCTTGGTGGCCTCATCCCGCTCACCAGTGGCCTCCAAGAATAGCGACTGCAAGAGTTTTATTCTCTGGGACTTCTTGTTGGAGCCAAACTGGTCAAGCAACCGATCTAGCACGGACTTGGCCTTTATGTCATTTTTGGAGATCAATGCGAGATAGAACTCCAATTCGTACAAGTTGAACAACTCAATGGAGTCGAGGGAGTCTGTGCTGACGAGAAGGAAGTGTTCAAGCTCGTCGTTGTACTCCTTGACCTGCTGTGGAGAGAAGTTGGCGAAGGCGCCACTTGAAGCGACCAAAAGAAGCTTATTCTTAAGGAGGGTTATGTCGGACATTGCCTCTGTGGGTGTGGGAAGTGTATACGACTGTAATCAATTATATACTCTTAGCCAGACAGCTGTTGTAGTACTACAGAAACAAATATATGTAGCCATACAATTACTGCACTGATTATTTCACTACTCAACCGTAATACACTCACTCAGTGCACACTCACTCAGTTTCTGAACAAAGCGGCTAATTTGGCTGGCGACAGAATCGCATTTCTCAGTGATTTTCAGAGAGAGAGAGAGAATGAGAGAGAGAGAGAATGAGAGAGCGGTGAGCACACGTCGACACGCACTCACTGAAGTCTGTAATCTTGTACATTTCTGATTGTGCCTGCAGTTTGGATGTTTCTGATCTCGCTTTGTTTACAGCGCCTAAAATATGGCAGCCAAATTATTTATGGTTACAACAGTATAGTATTATGCTGTCTACATTCGCTGTGCAAGTCAGTTGGAAGGATGTCGGACGAGCTTCTGAAGCTATGCGATAGCATCATCGCTAGCACCTCTATACTATCGCACAACTACGGAATACCATCGCTCCGCAAGCAAAATCTCACTCCGTCTACTAATGCTGTTGCAGCCTTGGAACTGCAGTATACCGATCTCTACCGTGAGTTGACCACCAAAGCCAACGAGCTTCTTTATCTTTCAAAACTCGAAGAATTGCAAAAAGCGCCAAACCGCGACATCGAGCAGCAATATGACCAAATCGTGAAAGAATTACACTTGGTAGAGCCTGAGAATCTTGAGCTGTTTCTCAGAGTCCAAAACCAGACAGTCAAGACAGAGCAATTGTTGAATAATTACATGCAAATAATAGTGCCGACCATACGAGCTATACACCAGGCTAGCGAAGACTTAACTTCCACAGAAGTGACCATATTACACAACCTCGAAGAGTTATACTCAATAAAAGACGGTAAAAAAGGACTAGAGTTCCAGCTTGTTCAAGAACACGAGCTTCGCAGATTGGAAAATGAAACATACTCAGAATTGGACAGCGAGTTATCCTTGTTACTCACCTCAGATATAAAGCCGAAGTTGAAGGAATTGAAGTCCATCAACAAGGAATTGGGTACGAAAAGTAACCAATTGGCACATGCCAAAAAGCTGCAAATCGAAGCAGATGAAACAATTGACTCTTCGGAATTGAAAAAAATTAAAGCAAGATACACAGAATTGGTCAAAAAATGGAAGTATCTATCAAAAGTTTGCGATTTCTTGCCGTCATTCATCACTAGTTTACCGATTAATTGGTTCAATGATAAGACATTGTTTGATATAATAAAAGACTGTGAAAAGTTAGCCGAGAGACTCGAGAAGTATCAGCTGATAGTGAATGTGAACACTATTGACGACTTTGAGGCTAAGGACTTGATGTTACTCGAGTTCAAGGACATATAGAAGTGACCTTGATTCTTATAAGACCGAGCAAGTAAAGTACTAGAATTACTTTGAATTAAGTATTCTACGTTTTGTACTCTACTACCTACAATATTGAACTTGATAATGGTTTCTATGTGTAATGATGTTTGTACTATATACATGTATTATAGAATTAGACTTGCAGGTCTATGAATGTTACAACTTTAACGGATAAGTTAAAATCTTATTTTACTTTTTCGATTAGATCAGTGTGCTTAGATCTGGAACACTCTCTTGTTTACGACATCCCAGTTGATACAGTCCCATACGTTAGTCAAGTAATCGGCCTTTCCTGTCACGCCGTAATCGTTGATGTAGGCGTGTTCCCAGCAGTTGATGGCCAAGATTGGCAACGAGTAGTCTCTTTCCTTGTTGCTGGCTCTCTCGTTCAAGTTATTCAAGTATTCAAAACTACCTTCGTCAACTCCTCCATTTAAATCCAAGGCCTGGTTCTTACCGTAGTAGTATGGGGTACCGTCGTTGTTACATCTGACGATCTTCAATGCCTTATCTTGCAGTTCAACTAAGAATACCCATCCTTGGCCGAAAGAGGAGTCAGCCAACAACAACATTCTGTCTCTAAAGGTATCAACGTCTGGGATATCTTGGAAGGACAACTTCTCCATCAATAATCTC
The DNA here is from genome assembly GCA_030572575.1 of Scheffersomyces insectosa. Lineage (NCBI taxonomy): Eukaryota > Fungi > Ascomycota > Pichiomycetes > Serinales > Debaryomycetaceae > Scheffersomyces > Scheffersomyces insectosa. Next base: position 90,969 of record JAJMAO010000015.1, read on the forward strand.
GATGGTCTGGTCTTAGCAGCCTCAGTCTTGTCGGTAAGCTGTTCCATGAAGAAGTGGTTGTTGTGAGCTTGAGAAGCGTAGTGGAATATGTGTTGTTCGGTGGATTGCTTGGCAGTGTGCAACAAGATCTGGTACGGCGTTTTCAACTCGTTTTCAGTTCCGTTGGTATGCAATGTCAAGTTAAGGGTCAAGAACTTCTGGTAGTCGGCCCAAGCAGCCTGGAAGCCTTTGGCTGAGTATAACCCTTCGATTCCGTTGGCCAAATGCTGCTTTTCGTTGTTTAAAACTGGCACATTGTGGACGGATCTTCTGGAGACACGCAGTATGCCCTGAGCGAGCAACGTGCGACTTCTGGCGAACATGGTATGCTTGTTGGTGTTGAAGTCGTCTTGGTTAACAAACTGAAAAACTTGAAAATTTTTGTACATAGCAATATGGCGGACTGCACATACCATCAACCGTTTGGTTACCCTATAATGGTTAGTATGGTTAGTAAGGTTAGTATGGTTAGTAAGGTTAGTATGGTTAGTAAGGTTAGTATGGTTGGAACATATGGCTATATGGTTTATATAATTTCCGTACATGGTACTATATTTGGCCATTAATTGGAAATCCATAATATGAATGGAGAAAGATATTAATAATCGAGTTTATCAGTTTAGAGTTTACTAGTTTATTGAATCAATATGTATATTTGGTATATGACAGAAAGCGTAAAGTGAAGTGATGACGGGTCCAAGATTTATACTTATCTTTCTACATTCTGAGTATATCATTAGTTTGATGTTCCATTTAATGAATGTGTAGTGGTTTTGTTCCAAAAAGATTGTAGATTTAAGGAGCAAAAATCTCACAATATACCGTATTTCTATTCTATTCTTCTACTGAATTAACCGTCTATTCCTCCACAATATCCGATGCTGTGCTCTCTTCCACTTCTTCACCTCCGTCTGGTGCTTTATTCGACTCTATCACTGTACTTACAACAGGTATGTTCTGCGAAACCCAGTTCGTGTCTCTAAGTAATTTCTTGGGATCATTGGTGTTGGAGGTCTTACTGCTCGTTATCTTTTTAAGTAGATCATCGTAGGGAAACTCCTGCTCTTTGTGCTCTCGTATTAAGTGATTGGTCTCGAAGTCAACAAAAACACGGGTGTCTCGTATCCTGAAGATCACATTGTCTATACGAAGAAAGAAACGACAAAGAAGTAAAAGACATGTTGGCATGACCCTGATCTTTGTAGAGAGCATGGATATACCATTATCTCCCAACTCATCTTCAAAAAGTATGGACTCGTCGAAGAAAAGAATGGGGTCCTGACGGAGAAGTTTCTTCACAGGAATTTCTTCATTGGAAGGATGCAATTGTAGGTTTGTGATGGTTCCTTTATAGTTTGGAGAGTACGTCCAGTCATATGGTTTTAGCGTATCTAAGTTATCTGTAAATGTTTTGAGATCCTTGGTCGAATTTTCCTTGAGTGCCTTCTCTGACTTCTCCGATGATGTCAGAGATTTAGATCTACGAGAATTCAACCATTCCTCGTGATAACTGACCTTGAGTTTACAATCCGAGTCGAGAGAGTCCAAAGCATCTAAAGCATTGAATTCAATGACTTCGCCTGTCTTATGGTTTACGATCTTCACTAAGCTGTTTCCGAAGATCATTTCTGGTAAGGGGAAATCAAACCGATTGTCACTGAGATAGTCGAGTTCCTGTGAATTGAGAATCGGTCTCTTCTGGGTGAAGATACTCCAGTCATTGATTGATATAGATGGTCTATCTTGTATCGGAAGTGATGCCTGAGGCGAGGGTATAATTACTTGGCCACAGTGAGGACATTGAGGGTTATTGCATTCTCCGTGCTCGTCTTTTGCTGGCACCGAGATATTGGTGGAGTGAGTATGATGAGTTGTAATAGCAGACTTCTCAGAATGATTGGAATATGTGAAGGTTGATCTCATACTGGAGCTGGCTGTTTCCGACTGTATGGATGTGGGAGTGATTCTAGTAAATGAGGAACGGGTCGAGGACGAAGCAGTTGTACTTGCAAATGGCAGAGAAGCCTGTGCTGATGGATTTGCTTTACCTGAAGCCACGTTAGATGGTAACCGGCCTCTTGTGTGAAGCGAAACCATTTCTCTTGCTGCATTGACATGCACCGCTTGAATTCCTCCGCGTGGACCGGTTGGCGAAGCTGTTGCTGTGCTTGTGGAGCCAATAGCACTGCTTGGTGGTGCTGGAGTTCTGGCGCTAGGCTTAGCGAAGATGCTAGACGGACGAGCAGTAGGCGATTCCGTAGGGGACTTGTCGTTTTTGGGCGGTTGTGACGACATTATCTAGACGCTCAAGGTGGTATATACGGTTGCCGATACAATCAACACGTTGGTAAGACGGCAATTGAGGAACGCAACAAGCTAGAGGAAATGAAGTGCTGGTGTGCTGTAGAATCAGATTACTGCAATTCAGAAAAGTTGTCTTTACCGTACGCGCAGATGTCGTGATGAGAGAACGAGGGTGGGTTAGGGAGAGGGAGAGAGACTAGGGGGAGAGTGCGGAGAGACGTTAGGGAGAGTGTAGTGAGAGAGAGAAACTGCAGGGAGAGAATATGAACAAGATAGCGAGAAACACTCGCACACCTTTAGGGAGAAATAGTCAGCCCATAGTGAGCATTACTAGACTATAGTGAGCATTACTAGACAATAGTGAGCATTACTAGACAATAGTGAGAATAAAGAGAATAAAGAGAATACAGAGAACACAGAGAATACAGAGAATACATACAATACACAGAGTACATGGACGACGGCGACAAAATCTGTTTGTTCCTACCGACAAAATCATTGCCCCACATCTCACTAACGATCACTCAGGACCACCGAGGATCACTATGTGCATTAGATTAGACCGCTAGAGGCTTTTTTTGTAGTGAAAGCACGAGATACTCTCTGTCTTTCCGTAGAAGAAGAAATGTAGTGGGAAATATGGCTATTCCTCATAAACTGGCATTTGCTACGTAATCTTGTAGGATGCAACTCTTCAGACCTTCATGGCCATCATAACATCCATTTCTTTAGTCTTTATATTTGCTGGTAAATCTATTATACCCATACTCTACGCTTTATGAAAATCTAATAGCAATGCATAAAGAGTATGGATAATCTAAAAACATCTATGATATTGCCCGTATGGTGGGCTGCTACTCAGGTTTCCTTGTACTAGTCACTAGAGGAGTCGTCCAAGTCCTTGTCTTGTCTCAATCCCTCTCTCACGGCCAAAACACTATCCGCAATGACAGCATCAACACCAGCTCTCATTTGGATCTTGGCCAATGCGGGATCATTGTTTTGTACACCGTATGTAACACAGACCAAACCAGAAGACTTAACGACTTGCGTCAATCTTGGGGCCTTTACAATGGTCTCGGCTGCACTCACAATACCCAATAAGTTCCATTTCTTGGAGAATCTGATGGCATTCTGCAAAGAAGAAGCTCTGATATCAGACATGACTGTTGTTCCTGCTTCGGTTAAGAATAAGATAGGGATGGTAGGCTGTTTCATGGACAAGTAGACACAGATATCAGGATGGAACGAGGAGAACAAAATGTCTCTGCCACTAGCATTTTCATCATAGATAACCTTTAAAATAGTGTCGACATAATGGTTCATGTCAATGGCAATTTCGCCCATGCTTTCTTGCTCAGCTTCGTCTAACATAGGATACTTCAACTCCATGTTGAAACCAACGTTCTTGGGTAACTTCTTGAACAATTCCTTCAAGGTCACAAAATTTGATGCGACTGACATACCTCTAAAATTTCCTTTGAATCCTTTGTCCTTCCATGTCTTGGTTAGCTTCATTCTTCTAGTGATTTGGTCCTTGAACTCACGGTCAATGTCATCATCTTTGACCTCCTCTTTCTTAACAGGAGTACTAGGGGTCAAACTGAAACCATTACCAGAAACGTGTGACAACTGTTGGGAGGATTTGGCTCTACGTCTGATGGTGAGAACTTCATCGTCTTGGGAATATTTCTTTTTCTCGCCATCATCTGTAGAGTTGACATCGTTTAAACCTAAGAATTGTTCAGCGGTGATGGAATGCATAGGAATATCAATACCGGACTCAGCAACAGTAAAATCGTGATAGACGACAGGGATCGAATCTTTTGTCAATTGGACATCAAACTCAACATAGGACGCACCTAAAGAAGCAGCTGCAATGAAAGACTCGACTGTATTTTCTCCCAATTGCAATGAGTTTCTACCACTAACATTTTTACCCAAACCTCTATGTCCGATGACTCTGGTAGAAACTAATTGCTTCCAGTAGGTATCTGTTCTTCCGATTGTCATGGATTTATGTGTGAAAGGCTTAACACACAAGTACTCAAATCTCACCAAACCTAAAATATCCAAGTTAGCCGACTCAAGGATAGGAATGGTGATACTGTTGTTCAAGGATCTCATTTGAGGGCCAACCTTAGTATAGGCATCCTTCAACAACGCAATGGCTCTTCCCAAAATCTTGTCCTTCTTGTTGTCCAAAATTTGGTATGTTGGAATTAAATCGAAAGAAATAATTATGTCATCTGCACTCAAGTGATTGCTTAATTTGAAGGTCAAAGGATCTGTAGCACTACCATGGTGGTCCTCTAATGGAAGATCGACAATGACAGGTGGTTCAATTGGTTTGTTTGTAGATTTGTTACGACAAGTGATGGACAAGGATAAGGCTGTGTCCAATTCAGTGGAGAAACTTTTGGCCAAAGAGATTTTATTTAACTCAATAGGATCATTGTTGTCTCTCAAATCGGTTGTTCCCAAAGTAATCATAATTAATGATTCATCTTCATTCAAGTAACGATGTCCAAAAGATTTGATGGGCTTAAGTTTCCTTTTGTGCTTCGAAGGTTTCGAAATAGAAGATGAAGACCCAGTATTTCTAAATTGCTTGTAAACTTGACTCATAGCTTGACGTGTAGACTCCGGTAATCTCTCAATACTGGAGTTTGACAAAACCGAGTCTTCAGTAGTGCTCTTGAGAATAGGACTACTAACTGGAGAAGCCACTGTACGAGACAAGTTGTTCTCTGGATGGTACATATCGAACAACAAGAGCTTGTCATCCTGTGGATGCACCAAATCACCAACCTTTAAATGGCCCCTTAAGTAGGCATGCTCCATAGGCAACCATCCAGAATCGTCTACTATTTCATACTTGCACTTGTAGTCGATTAATAATTTGACGATGTCCTCATATCCATCACTGGCCGCAATGAAAATTGGAGTCCAACCAAAAACGTTTTCACCAATCTCGGTATCAGCACCGCTCTTCAATAAGAACTCCACAAGATCCACATAGTTCAACTTTGCAGCTATATAAAGAGCAGTCTCATTGTGGTGTTCAGAATCTGTGTAGTTGATATCTATTTTACCTTGATTGATCAACGAATCTAAGATCTGACTAGAGTTCAATCTCACAGCCAAAAGAATCAAATTTGGACAAGTCAATTTGTTTGCTGAATTGAAGATAATCAAATTCTCGCTTGTTTTAGGGTGCTTTCCAATGATAGATAAGTGCAATGGGGTCAAACCTTCTTGGTCTCCCCAGGCTTCGATGTTATCAATAGAGGCAGAAGTGTCTATCAATTCCCAATTAGTCAAATAGTCGAGCAAAACATTGGTTGCAACCTTTAAACCATATTGAGCGGAATAATGCAAAGGTGTTCTATTGTAGTTATCCTTGGCCCCGAGTAGCTTTCTGGCATTAACGGCATTTGATACGTGAAGCTTCTTAAGAATATAAATCAAACCATCGATGTTGTCAGTCACATCATGATCTATTCCTCTTTGTTGATTTAAAAAACGGCTCGAGTCTGCAGTCTCTCCTGGTGTAAGCTTTTGTTCTTTGATAAACTGCTTCTTTCCCAAACTGATGATATGTTGATGGAAGAAGTTTCTACCGGATATATCTGACTGGTCAAATAAGTACTCAGCGTGATCTGGCTTATCCTGGACAAAAGACTCGAGGTACTCAAGTAAGCTGTCGATACAATGAGTAGAGTTGAATGATGCAGCCTTGTTCAAGAGAGAAATCAAGGACTTAAGAGAGATCTTTGAGATTGGCTTGGACAGCCTTAACTGCTCTTCCAATACCTTAGCGTCGTCGTTTTCAATCAAAGCATAGTATTTCTGTAAGAATTGCTGGTCATAAGTACTTCTCTTACCGTTGTCGATGTTGAGGTTTCTAAAGCTCCTAGTATTCTCGTTATTAACATTATCATCATCATCAACACCATCTTCTATGTCATTATCAAGTGCTTCTGATTCACCCAATTCATTGAGAATATTATTAACTGCGTCTAACGAAGTCAAGAGCTCAGTTTCATTCGCAAAGGGCAAGGCATTGACTCTTGTAGACAAATATGCCTCTTTGTTGTGGTTGGAGATTTCAAAGGAGAACTTAGCTTCTTTTAAGTCATCGGTTAAATTCTCCTTAATCAACCACGTTAACTTCTTATCTAATTTCTTCAAGATCTTAATGAAACCTTTGTGGTTGAGTTCTCCAAACCATTTCAAGTTTCTGATCACGGATCTTTCTTCCAACAAGATTGAGATAATCTCCTCCAACTCTTCATTGGACTCCATTTGATGTGAGATCTTACCCTCCTGGTAGCCAAGAACCAGTTTAATTGTGACCAAACGACGGTTATACTCAACAAACTTTGTGTTATAGAACTCGTTGACTCTTTCAATATCTCTGTCTAGTTCAAAGAAGAACGAAGACAATACCTGTCCAATGAGAGAGACTACTTCAGCCTTTTCGGCATTTTGATCATGGAATTGCTCGAAGACCTGGTCGATGTTCTTGATCACTTTCTTCAAGTGTTTGTAGTTCATGTAGTAGACCGACCATTCGGGGATCTGGTGGGAGAGATATGTCTTACCGAACTTCATGGTGACAGCTGTTTGGGGTTAATTGATCTACTCTTTCTGGTTATTTTCGCTTCTAATTTGCTTATATCACCCCAATGCTGTCTATTTGACCAGTTTCATGCAATTATGGTACAATGACGTTTTCAAGTTGCAACAAAGACGAGCTGTTCGAGATGTACTAACGGCTGTGAGATATCTAGCGACGGCTCGGTGGTAGTTTTTGCGATGGCCCTAGTCAGAATGGCGGAACAGTTACAACTGATTAGGAACAACAGATGGATGAAAAGCAGCTCTGGTACGAATTCGGTGGTTACAGTCTCGCTAGCGACGAGAAAGCGACTACTGTCGAAGAATAAACACAACGATCCGAATCCTCGGAAACGTGGTTCGTCGTTAGGCTTGTAGTAGATCCATCGCTAATGCTAATATAAAGGCTGCAACAGGAGAGAATTATGGGGACGACAACAACGTTCTGCACGTGTAGGCTGGTGCAAACGGAGCGATGGCGGTAGTTTTAACTCGATTTGGCGAGAAAAAGGCACAAAACGGCTGGAGAAGTGCGTGGTGCGAGTAGTATTTTTAGAGAGAGATGAGGAGCGGAGATGTCGCTAGCGAGAGAGATGACAGATGTGAAGTTTGAGTGGGGAGTCTTCTTTAGTAACAGAAATGAGAGAAATAACGGAAATGGGAAATAGAGATCGTGGTTGGTGATTGGGTTTACTCAGTTGAGGCTTTCTTTGAGAAACTTTCTGTTTAGTGCAATTGGTTCTGTCTCCTGTTTAGGTACTGACTGTTGTAGATGAGGTGTAGTCGTTAGTGAGCCATGAGCCCGCCCGAAACTGAAAAATTTTCAGTTTGACATGTTTTCTGCAACATGTTGGTGGCTGGAAACATAGAGGAGAGCCATCCACGTACTGTATTCTACCATTGACGCTGTTTTGTAGTACAGATTAGGATAGTAAAACCGCCGTGCTTTCTGTCACACGACACTATTTTTCCTCGAGTCTCTTTGAGTGTTGTTAGATGTCCATAATGGACAATGTGCAGAGAACATTGACATACTTCTAAATATATCTGATTTTATCACCTTCGTATTTTGCTTGTCGTTTCTGTCGTTTCATAAAGAATGAAGCTACCAAGTGGCAGATTATTGTAGTTTACCTTTCGTTCTCTGCTTCCAAGCATCTTCTTATTCGCAGATTTGAGGCTCCCATGGGAGGACTGTAAGCTCTGACAGGGAACAGAAGCCGAAATCGGGACTCTTGGAAGCTCTGGGTGAGATGTCATCCTGAACGTCCATTCTGACTTTTCAGAGTCGATACCCCACATATGATCGGTTCTTAGCGTATAAAAACATCACGCCAACTTGGCTCCCATACATACCAACTCATCGTCTCGGCAATCGGCGGAAAGAGTAAAGTGAGCCCAAAACCCCACCTTCGCAAAAAGTAAACACATCTCTCATCACACATAGTTATCTCCTCCATCGTCACCGAGATCTCCAATACATGCTGACCAACGACAATGACAACAGCTCCTACGAATGACCATCTGCTCGGACCCAAGCTGTTGGCAATTACGGCTACCTACTTACACACTGTGGTCGGAGTACATCAGAACCGTAAGGCAAATGTCACTTCGAAAAGAGGGGCGAAGCACCCTAGCCACAAGTGTCGACCAAAGCTCTCTTTCTCCTAACTTTAGGGACGTTTCTCCCGCGTTACGTTCTCTGGCCTCACTAATCGCGACAACTAAAATGGAATCTCCGTGCTAATCTGCCACTAGAATCTAATCCCACATGGGCACCGTGCACTACTGCTCGCTGTAGAAAGTACAAATTTGCCACGGAAAATGCTCACAATGTCCTCTCCTCCCTACAAAGGCTCGCAATCTCTTGCCTTTCACTACGATTTTCCATTAAGTTCAGTCAAACGCGACTTCGCGTTCCGTTTCTGGATACAGCCTATCGCTCGAAACGGTATCGGTATCTTTGGAACCATCCAGATGGAACTATAAAAGAGGGTTGGTGTCCATGTGGATGAGATTTCTGATGCCGATATTACAAACACCATCTTTAATCCTAGTACAGTAGTTTCTAGCAGTATCATATCACAATCTCATATTCATAATTCATAATGTCAGACAGTATGTACCTATCTATTTGATCTCACTTAGATTTAACAGTTGCCGATGAGGCAGGCGAATTTTTGTAGAGTGCAATTACTAACCGAACTTAGTCCAATACAAATTCCACCCAAACAAGAAGGCCACCATCATCACAGCTCCATTCTCAGGAGGCCAACCTAAAGGAGGTGTAGAGTTGGGACCAGATTACATCTTAAAGGCCGGCTTCGAAAAGCAGCTAGAGCACCTCGGTTGGGAAACTCAAGTCGCTCACCCATTGGAGAAGACCGACTACGAAGCCCAGAAATCCGACGACAAGGACGCATTTGGTGTCAAGAACACCAAGATCGTTTCCGAGTGTTGCCAAAAGATCCACGAGGCCGTCAGATCTGCCTTATCTAACGACAGATTGCCTGTTACCATCGGCGGTGACCACTCCATCGGCACTGCTACCATTAGTGCCACATTGGAACACAACCCAGACGCTTGTGTTCTCTGGATCGACGCCCACGCTGACATCAACACTCCTAAGACCACAGAATCCGGAAACTTGCACGGATGCCCTATTTCTTTTGTGATGGGAATCGATTCCGAGTCCTACCCACCAGAATTCAACTGGGTTCCACAAAACTTAAAGGCCAACAGAATCGCTTACATCGGTTTGAGAGATGTGGATGACGGAGAGAAGGCCATTTTGAAGAAGTACAACATTCCAGCCTTCTCCATGTACCACGTCGACAAGTACGGTATTGGTAAGGTAGTGGAGATGGCTCTCGATGCTGTGAACCCAGAAAGAAAGAACCCTATTCACTTGTCATACGACGTCGACGCCATTGACCCATCGTTCGTTCCAGCCACTGGTACCAGAGTTGAGGGAGGATTGTCGTTAAGAGAAGGTTTGTTCATTGCAGAGGAGATTGCCCACACTGGTTTGTTGGGATCCATCGATATTGTAGAGACAAACCCATTGTTGGCAGAGACCGAAGAGCACATTTTGGACACAGTCAGTGCTGCCTGTGCCATTGGTAGATGTGCCTTGGGACAAACCTTGTTGTAAGAGCGTTGAAAATCGGATATATATATGGGTAATCAAAATTGTACTAGAATGAATAGAAATATAAGACTAATGTAAATGGCGATTGTAGAGTGTGGTGGATATGATGCACAACGAGTGTGACAAGACAGAGTCACTGGTACAAGCGAATGCTCTCCATTATCAATTAATTGCAGCCATTGATAGTGCGTGGATGCAAAGGCCATATTATTCACGGATATGTGACAGCAGGAAAAAATATATCAATCACCAGTAAGGACAGAACTATAATAACCATTAACCAATAAATAACAACAGTATCAATAATAATAAAGTCAAGAACTGCAAACAAAAGAAAAGCATCAACGAGCGTCAAACCATAGAGCCTACCCCTCAATTATTATCAAAGCTTAAGGTACGCAACACATCTACGATGTAGGTTAATGCAATCAATTAATGCGAAAGTGTGCGACTGCGTGAAGGAAACAACGTGTAGCATGTCACACAGTTATACGAAAAGACCAATGAGCTGCTAAGTCAATATACAATAAATGCGACACACCATCACGATCATGGCTCACCAGAAGCTTGAGGAAGATGGAACAGAATACATAGAACATTCCATGTACAGAACACGGCTCATGGAACAGATAGTACATAAGATGGAACAGGGATCTTGGAATCGGGATCTTGGAACGCATAACATGGAACAGAGATCTTGGAGCACTGACCATGGAACACATACTATCGGCCACATACTACAGAACATTCAGCCACACAGCTCGAAACTCTACAAACTCTGCGAACTCTACAAATTCAATACAATTCACACAACATCAACTATCACTGAGATATCATGGTAGCTCTATGATTCAAAAACTTTCACATGCTTCTCTTGTACACTTTACAATCCATTTCTTGTCTTGCTTTTGCCTTCGTGCTTGACTGCCACTTCAGTTACATCATCTGCCCACTGGAACCTGGTCATCGAATAATATGCTCCTCGTCTCACCACGGTGTTCTAAGAAATTCTATTGTACCAGTCTGGTCATATCACCCACAAAGCCACATCCATTCAATGCTCTTCTAACAGACGACTCAATCCACACAGTCCACACAGTCCACACTCATTTCACAAACACCATAACCTCCATCCAGGCACAGCTTCCAAGTGTAACAATGACCACAAACCTCCATACACACTCCACAGCAACATCCTCTTCAGCCTTTAAGACTAGAAAGCATCCAATAATCCTTGCACCAGCCTTTCCGATACCCCAAACTGGTTGCACCGGAAAATAATACATCATCGTGTACATAAATTTCAAGTTAGCCCCTTTTTTGGTTTGCCATAGCAAAACCGAAATGAATTGAGTTGCTAGAAGGAATTCGGAGATGAAACTGGTGTAATTGGCTTCTGTATACGACTATATATATACCGTAGCAAATCCAATTGTTAGTGTATTTTGTGTAGAGTATATTCTGTTTCTTCAGCCAAGTATATTTTATTCTTTGCCCCATATATCATATCCCGACCCCACAATGGCTTCTGTTGTTGCATCCCATGTCCCAAACACCATCTCTGTTGAGAAGTTGCAGAAGTTCTTCTCCTTCTGTGGTGACATCAAGTCCATCAACTTGATCAGCAAGATCGACAAGACCTCGTCCTACGAAGTCAACTTCGAATCTCCAAAGGCATTGGACACAGCTTTGTTGTTGAACGAAGCCGAGTTGGAAGGTGTTGCAATCAAAATTGAGAAGGCGCCAGCCTCTGGAGCTGCCGCTGCTTCTTCTGACGAGCCACCTAAGTACAAGGACGTTGCATCTACCACCTCTGTTGCATCTGGTGCCGCTGCTACTGGCGACCACAAGATCCAGAGCGACGCCCTCAAGACTGGAGACGACAACTACGACGATATCAACCAAGAAGAGAAGCCCAAGTACGCCATCATGGCTCAATTATTGGCCAATGGCTACACCTTGAGCGACAAAATCATTAACAAGTCAATTGACCTTGACAAGCAAAACGGTTACTCCACCAAGTTCAAGAGCTTCTTGGGAGACTTGGACAAGAAGTACATCCACTCCGAAGACCCAAAATCCGACTTCAACAAGAACGTCAGTGCTGCTCAGTCCAAGTTGGCCGATTTACAAATTCAATTGGGCAAGTCCAAATACACCAGTAAATTGTCCCACTACTTTGATAAAGCTGCTAGTCATCCATACGGAGTCAGGGTCCACGAGTTCTACAAGGGTGTAGCTAGTGACGTCAAAGATGTTCATGCTGAAGCCAAGAGATTGAGCGACTTACAGAAGAAGAACGACGCCGAAGCTGCTGCCAACCCTACTCCTGTTGCGACTAGCTCTGTTCCCGCTGCAGTGACAACTTCTGCTACAGCAGGCTCTGCTCCAGTTGCAGACACCAAGACCGAGAAGTCTTAAATCTGAATGTGTAAGGTATTTCTGTTGAGCTCCCTTGATTTATGTAACTATATGGGTATAATAATGAAATATTGTATTTATCCGGAGACCGCTGTAGAAACGGAGACCTTTTCACATTTACAAATCGCTAAAAATCTGGCAGAGGAATTGCAAATTCTAGGGCCATTAGTTGAAGTTTGGTACCAACGGACATCAACATCACAGTTGCAAATTATGCCACAACAATCACATATATATTAGTTAAATACACACTCCATCATTTCATGGCAAATAAAATTATGAACTACAATACAGTACAGCACAATACCCCTGCTTCCAACAAATCAGCAATTGCTGCTTAATCTCTACGCCTAACACACCACACCATCTACTCTACATATACTCACCTTCACCAGCTCCATATGGCTGCAACTCTCATCACAATCTTCAACATGGTAGCGCGGCTTATCATGCACACAGGCGCATCTAACATCGATCTCCAATGCTGTATTGAATGGCTTTAGATGGTTATCTCATTGGTTCTTTTAATTGAAAGTGTTTGGTGGTCTCTGTGTGCGTTGGTCGGTTGTCAAATGTCGTCAGACTCAGATAGCATCGAGTCAAACAGCGATGATGAGGATTTCTCGGTGGTCAATTTGATATCAGGCAAAGCTTCCGCTGGATCTCCACAGAAGCGAACTGGACTGGAAAAGAACAGTACACATTTACATAATGGAGTGAAGAAGAAAGTCCACTTGACAGCGGGTATCTCACTTGGAAATAGACTTAGAAAGTCCAATTCACTGAGCCCCGCACCCAGTCCCTTGATTTCTCGCTCAGAGTCTCCTGTTTTCCAAAAGTCACAATCACCGTCACGAAGAACAAGAAGTAGGGTCAATGAACAAAAGAAGATAGCAGAAGAATTCGAGTTTGAGCTCCCCAGCATCTTCGAAACAGATGCAAAACGAAATCAGGAAATAGCCGAAAGAAGCAAGCTTCTAAAGCAAGAAATTTCAGAAGAAGAGCTCAAATTGAAGAAGAACTATGAAGATGTTATGCTTCAGAAGACGAGGATTTTGGAGGAATTGAACGATAATGGCTCTCGCGGAATAAGGGTGTACGACATAAAGAATGATAACGACCTTATTGAGCACATTTTAAAGAATAGCTATAGGGATGGCGGCTACACTTTAAGTAGACATTTCTACTTCTTCTCGAATGTTCTTGAGCTCGAACATAAGTTGAATACGGGGAACTTTAAGCTAAACAAATTTATGTTTTATGATACCCTGAATAAGGTTAAGTATTCACAAAGATATGCATTTAGCTCCACCATTGAGTTCGTAAACCACTGCTTGCTCAATATCACAAACATAGATCGTCTAAAGCAAGTCAACAAACTAGTGGAACAAGCTTATGTTGTGGGAGAAAACCTTCCTACAGACGAAATGTTCAAGTATGCACAGTTAATAGGTTGTGATGAGAGGACGCTTCGAAGTGCTACTGCTACCCCTTTAACCGTGTGCGTAAAGTTAAATCAATTTAATAATCACATAAAACTAAGTTTGCTCCGGATGACAATTATAATGAATCTATTTGTGGGTCGGAGTGACTATATAGATTACGTGCTACCTGAATCGTTCCACCCTATGATCGAACTTTTTATATTGACAACTATGGATTTCAATGCAAATGAGCGGGAATTTCAAACTTTGCAGTACTTTGTACGGTCAGTCTTTGCTAAGATGGTTAATCCCTTAGAACTGAGGTTGGGCGAAGAGAATGCCTTTATTGAAAGCATACTAAAAAGGTTATTGTTCATATCGACATATACATATGGAGGAGCCGCCAATGATGAGAAGAGGGCGTTGAAATATGATTTTGAGTTGCAGTATAATTTCTTACGAGTGCTAAATATTTCATTTGCCAATACTGGTAATCTAAAGGCTTTACGAATAATCGTTTGCTTGAACCTATCCTTCCTCAACTATAATCATGCAAAGGAATTCAAGAGCGCTATTATAATCCAAGCTCTTGGAGATGACCCAGACCGGGACGCTTTTATCAGTTCAGATGGCTGGGTGACACCTTCCTTGAAGTTCCTTAAAACCGTTATTGGAGAAATGAGCAAAACTGATATTTTAGCTGGACTAGAACGCAACGATATTGAAGTGATCAATATGATTTATCTTAATCATTACAAGATACAATTACTCAACTATTTACTTTTGCAGCCACTTGAGGGTAATGTGTATCAGGGTTATCATTACGAAACTGTTCGGAAGGACAATGAAATTAGGCTAAAGGAACTATTAGCGGTGCTCGACCGTTTGCGGAATAGAGTATATGAAAACATTCGCGATATTGGCTATATCGAAGTTAGCAATCATTCCTTTAATCGCGACGACCTTGTAAAATGCGTGACAGAAGACTATTACACCATGAATTACTTGCACAACAAGCTTGAGAAAGATTATCTGTTTGTAAAGGACGATATATTCTATAATCTGGTGCTGAGGGAGGGTACGGTTGCCAGAGAAGACATCTCCAGCGACAGTAGCCGAATTTTTGGCGGTCTATTAAGGTCAAGCAGTGAAGACTAGCATAGCATCATGATTTCTTCTATTTTAAAACATAAATATAGCAAGACTTGTGTGTAGCGGCAAACCTGTGATAATAGACAGAGTATAAAATGATTTGATCCAATCCGTGAATCAGATAGAACTTTGCTGTAGAATAGCTATTCCAGGACTAGAAGTGACAATTCTGAACACTGTCGATATTGGCGCCGCCATACTCCTTCGCCAGCCCGGATTTCCACTAATTACAACGAAAACACCTCTTTTACAAAGCAAAAGCACACCTCATTGTAGCTACACCTAGAACTGCAATCCAATCACAGATGCAAGGACCGTGCAACACACTAATTAGGAACTCCCCACACATCCAGGCGTCCCGCAAAATACGTCAAAAGGCGCATCTTTTGTCTCCCGCTAAAACAGACCTCCATCTTGCAAACACTCCTATTACCAGGACCTCGCTATCGTGGTGACTAAACGTGGATGATGGAAATCTTAACGTGGTGGTCGCAACCGTTTCTATCCGTTGAGTCATTGTAATTTAAGGTTGACAAATAGCTTGGTTATTAGGATATTATCTGTTCGTTATAAGGTTAGAGGTATATAGGCTCTAGCTGAGTATATGAAATTATTTGCTCTTAACACACGCCTTTTCTGTAACAGCACTTTGAAAAAAACCAGAAAACAGCAGCCATTCTTGTACCGAAATCTCAGTTTCCAAAGTCCTACCAGTGCCATTATTTATAACTCTCTAAAGACTAAGCAAAAGATGACTACCTCAAAAGCTGACCAGCCAACGCCGGTTCACTACCACAACCCGCAAATCGAACATCAGGAAGAGTTGCCGGGAACTGTGGTCGACTTGCCCTTTGGCTTCGGCCCCATTCCACAGGATTTGGCCAACAAGAAGATCTTCTTCTTTGATATCGATAACTGCTTGTACAACCGTTCCACACGGATTCACGATCTCATGCAAGTAAAAATACACAATTACTTCAAGGACAACTTGAGCCTCGACGACGATGCTGCCCATGAATTACACATGAACTACTACAAAACATACGGTTTAGCCATTGAAGGGTTGGTGAGGAATCACCAGGTGGACGCGTTGGACTACAACTCCAAAGTTGACGACTCGTTGGACTTGAAGTCAGTCTTGAGCTACAACGCCGACTTGAGAAAGATGTTGATTGCTCTTAAAGAAACCCACAAGTTTGATTACTTCTGGTTGATCACCAATGCCTACAAGAACCACGCTTTAAGAGTGGTCTCATTTTTGGGTATTGGTGACTTGTTTGAAGGATTGACCTATTGTGACTACTCCAAGTTCCCTATCATTTGCAAGCCAATGGACCAGTTCTTCTACAATTGTTTCAAAGTCACACAGATTGACTACACCAACAGCGAAGTTTTGGCTAAGCAATACTTCATTGACGATAGCGAGCTCAACGTGAAGGCCGCTCACAAATTGGGATTTGGCAATGTTATTCACTACGTGGAGGTTGATGAGGACTACGAAAGGATATCCAAGAAAGACGACTTTGCAGAGAACTACGGAAAGGGAGATAACACTGACAAGAGCAAAATCAGAATCATCAGGGAAATATTGGATCTTCCAAAGGTCTTATAGAGGGACGGTTGGTCCACATTATTAATGTTCAAGAGAGCGCAGATGCTTTAAAGAGAGTATAGATCTCGTATCCGTAGGTACAATCTTCCACCTTACTACGCTCCCTGCTTAGAGTGACAAATGAATTAGAATACTACCATCTTAAAGATGTATGACTCAATTCTTGCTATTTACATTAGATTTATTTCTTCAGATTCCGCCTGACATAACATATACACATCATATATCACACATAACCAAATATCACACATAACCAAATATCACAGAGTAAGAAGATCACACAGTAACATAAAAGCGTAAAGATAATCAACATGTATATGCGCAAAGAACCGAGCCACACAAAATGCACATTCTTCAAAAGATTATTAAGTACTCTTTTTATCACACCATCACCAAACACCCCTACTACCACACTTTCACTGTAAAACCATCTCCTTTCATATCCACACACTTCTCTTTAACCGCATAACTATTGATTTTGCGCACACGCGCAATCTCATATCTGAAAAATTATCGTTTGCGATAAAGACCGATTGTGTC
The DNA here is from genome assembly GCA_030572575.1 of Scheffersomyces insectosa. Classification (NCBI taxonomy): domain Eukaryota; kingdom Fungi; phylum Ascomycota; class Pichiomycetes; order Serinales; family Debaryomycetaceae; genus Scheffersomyces; species Scheffersomyces insectosa. Next base: position 108,235 of record JAJMAO010000015.1, read on the forward strand.
ATTGTTAAAGTACTACGTCTTTCTTATCTTAGTCTTTGTATCTCGTAATAGCAAATCAGCAATGCCTCCAAAGAAAGTAGTTCAGTACAAGGGTAAAATCTTGTTTCTCCATGGTTACACACAGACTTCGTCGATTTTCTACGCTAAGACATCGGCCTTAAGAAAGAGACTTAGTAAGCTTAACTACAAGTCAGTATACCTAAATGGACCGCTAAAGCTTACACCAGCAGACTTGCCTTCAAGTGATGAGCTTTCTAAGTTCAGCACAGTGGTTGCATCGGACGCCGAGGAAACTAACTACAGAGCATGGTGGGTGAAGCCACACAAGTCAAACGATGGTATTGACTTAGAAGAGGGAATCGCTGCCATTAGGAACTACATAAAAGACGGTGTGATAATTCCCGATGAAGACATGAAAGAGGAGCCGGAAACAGAGGAAGAAAGAAAATTGCCTATTGCTGGTGTTGTCGGATTTTCACAAGGTGCTGCTTTGGGTGGTATCATAGCCCACAAGTTCAAAGAATTGTTTGATGTACCTTCTCCGAAGTTTTTCATCTTATACTCTGGGTTTAAACTAGACACTTCAAAGACTTCTGGAAACGATAAATACGAGCTGCATTACCCAGACCCAGATGAGTCGATAGACTTCAAATTCTTGCATGTTTACGGTGAGTTGGATACCGTAGTGGACGAGACCAGAGCCTTATCTTTGTATGATGTTACCAAGAGCAGCTCTGATCTCTTGAAGCACCCAGGTGGACATTTCGTTCCCAACTCCAAATTATTTATTGACCAAGTCACGAACTGGATTCAGATAACAGAAAAAGAGGACGAAGAGGGTAAAGAGATTGGCGGAGAGAAGAAAGACGAGGACGACTTAGATTCGTTAATGGATATGATGGATAACCTTGGCAAAGCCTAGATGAAGATGAGTACACTATAGATATTTAAACATTATAGAAACGATAAACTTTTAAATATGGAATACATCATTTAAAAGGAGTATTAATTAGAATATACAAATTTATGTCAGGATCTAGTTACTATACTTAAATGCTACATTGATAGCTTTCAACAAAATATTCTAAAATTATGCTTTTTATGCTTACAACTCATCATGATTTGGAGCTGCCTTCTTTGCCTTCTTGCCCAGTCTGTATTTCGAATAAAACTTCTTCTCCTTTTTAGACAATGGACCTTCAGATGGAGTCTTGTCGGAAACTTCTACTATCCACTCACTAATCTTGAGCTTGTCGTTCAACTTAGGAGTCTTGTCGTACTTCAAAACTTCACCAGAAGACTTATTGATATATAATAAGGTAGGAATTTCGATTTCCCCATCTTCTCCTTTTGGAATCTCAACCTCTTGACCCTCCAATGTGATTGAGTTGCCATTAAGTGCCTTGGACGATAACAAGCCGAATTTGACGCTATTAAGGAAGTCGATGGCAAGAGATCTGAATAATGGACTTACCAGTTGGGACTTTGAAATCAAAACGAACTTTCCAAATTGCTCATTGTCGTCTACGAAGCTCTTGAAGGTGTCGCTTCCAAAACCTGGAAGTCTTTTAGAGTAGTTCTTAAGTCTAGATGTCAAGAAGTTGGCCATTGCCTTCAATGATCTCTCTCCGTTATAAACCTCATTGACATGTTTTTCATTCTTTCTGAGGGGCTGACCATCAGTGTGCTTGGGTGGTCTGAACACCAACAACGTAGGGAATCCAGAAATCTGATATTTGGCACATAGTGGTTTGTTGTACTCTTTGTCGCAATTCACAGCAGCAACATTAGCAGCATATTGGCCGTCTTTGTGGATTAATTTACCCAACTTGGTAAAAACTGGCTTTAATTGCTGGCAGTATCCACACCATGGTGCATAAAACTTGACTATGCTTGTGTAGTTTGTTTTGTAGACGACTTTATCGAAGTTTGATGGAGTTAACTCGTAGATATTTGGGTCTGAAGCGTACTCGTCAGCCTGAGCTCTCGCCAAAACGAGTACTAAAAATTGCAAGGAAACAAGAAAGTATTTTATTACCAACATGCTGTGTCTCTTAATATGTATTTACAAGTTACTACAAGCCAAAACCGGTGAAGAATTATCAAGATACAGACTTACTAATTGCTGTCATTTTCTATTTTTCACTTTCCATTTCTTGTTTTCACAACCTTTCTTTTCCGGTCGCAGATGGTTTAGATTACGCGGGTTGGTCGGAGCACGACCGTTGTTAGTATACGTATACGGAGGGTTGCATTGATTGCAAAATGAGGTGGAGATGATGGGAAGGTGGAAGATAAACATGGCAACGTATCTTGGGCGACTAGGTGAGCAGGTTAGCGGGAGCTGCAATTGAATGGGAGCTTATGATTCATATGCACAAAAATAGGAAACCACAATACTGTAGATAGGCTTACAGCACGGAGGGTAGTAAGAATGTATTATGTGTCCCGCAGCGACTCCCATTTATACTTCAATTAGTATGATGCGATTTGTGAGAGTCGCTTTGGATGTAGATCATTGCTTTAGAGATTCCTTTAATATTTGCTTAAACTAGGATTTGAGGGGAATGGAAGGCAACAGTGCCAACACGGGACCCCAATCAGTACTATGCTCCCCTTGTGAGCCAAATTAATACATGGCCCAAGAGAAGTTGACAAAGGTTTAAATTCACAAGTAATCATCGACATTCCTAGAAGCTTAGTATCGCAGTTGAAAGAGCGTTTATATTTCTGTTGATCTCACAGTCTCTGCCATGTTGTTACAAATACCTTTATCAACCTGAGAAAAGGAAGTTGGTACGAAACTTTTCCTCAAGCAATCTGTGAACCTCCTTCTACAAGGAATATTACTATTCTATGATCCAATATATATATTGACATCTCTATTATACAATATTTAAAGGCTTTTGTGAATCGTCATTGCAAAGATCCGCACCGCAATATCAAACGCTACTATGCTATCTTGCAAGTGTTATATCGTCTAGATATAGACACCTACGTAGTTGGAAATACCGATCGATCCGTAGCCAATGGACAACGAAGCAACAGCTGCGTAGGCAACGTATGCAAGTGGGTTCTTCTTCTTTCTGTCTCCGATTAAGGCTAAAGTCAACGAAAGGAAAGCTATAGGTATGATTTGTTAGTATGTTGAAAGTTAAGAGTGACAGATTTGGATTCCCGAAAACTGCTTCATAGACGCAATTGATAAAAAGGAACCCATCTACTCAATTGCAAAGCATGGCTCAAACGAACTCCTCATTTCCCATCTATTTTACGTACTAAGTATCAAAAGGAGAAGATTGAAAAATCCTGCGGATCTACTGATAGAACCGAAATCCACAGGACTCGATTCAAAACTGAATATACGTGTGTACTCGGAATATGGTTCTCCGTGGTGACCCATTGTTCTTGCTGCTATAATGTATGTTTATAAGGTCAATATTGATCCAATGTCTGAAGAGTAACACGTACTATTACTCCATATAGCGTTGGTTGTTCCTTTTTCGAGTCGTGTTCATACTGACGAGCGCACGACCCAGTTATATTTCACGGCGCTTCCATGTGGGATATGGCTTCATTCTCCAATGCTTGTCAAGAAACTTGTCAAGAAACGGTGGAGATGTGCTTAAGATTAGAAGTATATACGTATGCTTGATGATGCATATCTATTGAAAAGAAGCTGATAATAACAAAAAACACATGTATCAATGAAATCTACTGTAAAACTCTAAAAAACGTAGCAAAATTAGAACTGAGCGAAGAAGCTGATCTGGTCAATGATGGTCTTCTCCTTGGCGTACTTGACTTGTGGGTCTTCCAAGTTTCCTCTACAGGCGTATCCGTGAGGAGCGTTGGAGAATAAGTCTAATTGCCAGAAAACGTCCTTCTTGGAAGACAAGATTCTGACAGTCTTCTCTCTCAATTCTTCACCGAAAGCAGTGTCAGTAACACCAACAGAAATCAACAATGGCTTGGTTACTTTCTCAACAGCTTCCTCAGTAAACAACGATGGATGAGCAGCAGCGGCAGCAGTCAAATGGCCACCCTCAGCCAATTGGTCAAGAGCGAATTTGGAACCGAAACAGTAACCAATAGCAAACAACTTCTTTGGGGTCTTCTCTTGCTTCAACTTAGAAAGGAAGCCATCGACGATTGGGCCAGTGATATCAGGACCGTGGTTTCCAAACCAAACTGATCTGTTGAAAGTTTCCAATGAAGCGACAGGGTCGCCCTTCAAGATGTCTGGAATGATGATTTGATACTTACCCAATTGAGACAACTGGTCGGCAACCAAGTGGATGTTGTTGTACTTGTGGCCGAAGATATCAGTCAAAATGACGATAATTCTTTCGTTACCGAATTCTTCACCGATGACGTAAGATTCTAAACCACCAACGGTGTGGTATTTACCTTTGGCTTCACCCTCGTGGTAGAAGGTTTTGAAACAACAAGGAGAGAGAGACATGTTAATTATAGTGCTTTATAAGATACTTTCAATATGCAATATACTAAAGCAGAATTCTTGGCGAAGATAAGAAATATGTCAAAGTATTTATATGTTTGAATAATTCGAACTTTTGAATGCTTTCTCTAGAGTGCTAGAAGAAGGACTATAACTTATAACTTGTGTTCCTCTCTCGGTGATACTCAGCCGTATAACCCTTTATATATTGGAGTATAACGTCAACGTTTCTTTGATGTTGAACGCTCGGAGTTATAGTCGGTATTATGTCCCGATCGGTGTAGCATCTCGGCTCGACCTGTAAATCCGAGTGCATTTTAGCCAGACACCATGGCGATGGATAATAGAGAAGGAGTACTCTGTAGTAGAGGTAGATGGAGATTAGGTCTTTTAACTACGAGTGTCGTTTTGTCTCCTTGTCTGTTTTCTACTAACCGTTGAGCCCTTGGCAGAGAGTGCAAAGTTGTAGATAGTTGTGATTTCTTGTGGTGACGTTCAGTTTTGCTACCCTGGACTCGATTGAAGTATTTTATCAACTAGAAATAGATCTAGGATGACTACGCATCGGCTACACAGCTCTCAACAGAATTTTGCCTGGCCTGATTAGGTTGACACTGCTTGGGTATATCTACAAGCTCTACGAGGTTAATTGAGTGACTCCCCTTAAAACCACCTATAAACTCCATTAAAATCCGAATGCTCGAACTCTTGTAAGCCTCCCCATCGCAATGACAAAATTTCGTATCAAGTTACCCTATTTCATTGTCAGCGATGGGCCACTCGTAGAATACAGCCAGAACCATTAACTCACAGCTCAGATGGGTGAGAGATCAGATCATGACTTGAATCATACTAGCCAGCCCCAACCGCAACCTCGTGCATTGACGAGTTATCTCACATACCGAAGTATACACGGCTGACACTCGGAGATACGAAAAGGTTATCCTCATTCACATTGCACTGTTACAGCGTACAGTATACGGTGCCCACCTTCAATAACAGAACTACCATAGAAAGCGTTACAACCGAAAAGGGCATTTTGGGAACTCGGACTAAGGCCGAAATAGGAAATTTCCTCACCGATATATCTCCGAGGCACCGATCTCACAATTTGGCAGGTGTATAGTTAAGGCTCAAAGGCGAGTACTAGAACACCGATAGGTACTTCGGTCTATATTTGACGCATATAAAACTCTTAGATTATGTCCGACAGTGGCTGGAACACCATTGACTCCGATGCGGTATGTATTTCACCAGAAAAGTGGTGCTTTTAAGTGAACAGCCATCGATTGTATGACTATACGTCGAGTGAGAATGAAATGGTTAAGGAGACATATATCCGAGAGCAATTAGCTCTATAATGTTCGGTTTTACACATTTGTCTTTTCTGAAGTACTAACGGCCATGAATAGGGTGTCTTCTCCGAGTTGGTAGAGAAAATACAGATACAAGATGTCGAAATCAACGAGTTGTACTCCATAGATTCGGATTCACTTCGGCAATTGGATCCAGTACACGGTGTGATCTTCTTATTCAAATACGGAAAAATTGACCGCCAGTTTGCCCAAGACGGCAACAAACCTTTGGATGGAGTGTACGATCAAGACTACCAGGAAAAGGGTATATTCTTTGCTAACCAAACGATACAGAATGCTTGTGCTACCCAGGCTGTGTTGAATGTTTTATTAAACAAATCCGACGAGGTTGAACTCGGAGACGAATTGAGTAATTTTAAGTCATTTGTGACAGGCTTTGATAGCGAGATGATTGGAGAGGCCATGTCTAATAGTGACTTGATTAGATCAGTGCACAATTCGTTTTCTGCTCCACTGTCGTTTGCTGACGACGATAAGCCCAAGCCACCACAAGACTATGACGATAAGAATGATGGTTTATTTCACTTTATCGGATACTTACTTAAAGACAACCACATCTATGAATTGGACGGATTGAAAAGCTACCCTATTAAGCATGTAGAGGTCAGTTCACAAGAAGAGTTCTACGAGAAATTGCCTGGTGTGATCCATAACAGAATATCGAAGTATGGGGACGAATTGCGTTTCTCGTTGCTAGCAATAACAAACAACAAGTTGGAGCAGGCTAAGAAAGAGAATGACTACGATGATATCAATACTCAGATGATGAAGAGGGAGACATGGAAGAATGAGAACGAATTGAGAAGACATGACAACATGGGCTTGATTGTGGCTCTCTTAAAGAACATTAGCAAAGACTTGGATGACGAGGAATGGAAAAAGCTTTTGGATTCCGCTAGGAGTAAGGGCCAATTGAGCTTATTGCAGCAGTTTGCTAAAGCTCAAGGATTAAAGTTGTAGTTGACTTGGTCATTGAACAGAATTAAAATATGCATTGATAGTAGTAGTTGTAGAGATAGGCATATGTATGTATGATGAATATATCATATTAAAGTTGATAATCATATTCATGTCATTTCCAATCTTCAGCACCGTATTGATCGAAGATGACTAAACCACAGGAACTACTCGCTGGACCCGAATCCAAAGAATGGGATTGGTGAACCACGACTGTGTCTGGAAAAGTAGTCAAAATCAATACTCACAGCATTACCTAATAAGATAGCTCTTTGATCAAGAGTTAAGGGGCCTGCGACAGATGGATACAACTCACCCATTCCAGCGAAACTAGCTGGATCCATTCTTACAATGTATACACCCGTATCAGTGAAAAGCTCTCTTCCCAAACCGACCCAATTACGGTCTACAGAAGCTATAACATCACCGTTTTGGTTCTTTACCGGGAAATCAAACGAGAGGAATGGAGCATCTATGGCACCAAACTGTTGGAAATCCAGAGTTTGGTCGTCTTCCAACTTGAATAAATTATATCTTCTTCTCCATGGATGCCACGATTGGATTGTTTCTCCAATATTTTCAAATATGAGTGAGTTATCGTGATCATAGCCGGGAAGAAAGCATTTAATATGAGAATTGATGAACGAGAATGGTCTCTTTATGGTTAGCAAGAGATCGCCATAATTGTTAAAGACATCAATATCAAATGGTCTATGCAATCTGAAAAATTGTCTTCCCAAAATCTTCAACAATCCCATATCCTTCTCTTCCATATAACCAATCTGTTCACCCACAGCATTCAATATTCTGTATTTGTTTGCCTGTTCGAAGCCCAAGAATAAATTCATAAATTCAACCTGTCTTTCGATAACCAAGGTGGGCTCCTTCAATATCTCGTAGATACCATCCTCTGGGGTAATTAAACCATTTTCATTCGGAGGAATCGAGAACACCGTATGGAACGAAGCCGGCTCATTCTCAAACTCCTTGGTATTAGTGGATGGGTTAGTTTGATAGTAGAAATCTTTTGAGCTGGACCGTTGGGGGTTCTTTTCTTGGTACCGTTTTACTTCCTCCTCGGAGATTTCCTGGGTGATTCTTGTTTTTCTGGGGAAACTCAATGCTGGTACCGAAACGAATGTTCTCGCGAGTGTGTTGTATCTTGGCAGAATTGCTCTGGATATCGTTCTAACCGAAGACAATGCGGAGTATCTACCTATCATCTTTATGGCAATCGTAATGTAAAGCAGTGAAATAAGACGAACAACACCAATAAATCTTCTGGTTCACCGCTAAAAATTCTACGTTCTAAATAAATATATGTTCTAAGCGAGTCCTAGATTATTTTTTACGCCCTCAATGGCCTATATCATCAATATCTACACTGCAACGACTACCCTGTGGCAAACACTCTTATTGCTGGTGCAGCCTTCAAAGAGAGTAGCAGCCAAAGCAATAGTTGCGGGTAACCCCAGTGGATTTCGTGGAGGCAATCTGTGTGTGTGTGTGCAGTACGTGGGAATACACTGTGTGCATAGTTAGTGAGTAGGCGTAGCAGGTAGAGTAGGAACATGGTGAGAGTAGGGATATATGAGTACATAGTTGTTTGGACAGCAAATAGGAGAGGGTTCTTATTTGGTGAGTATCTACTTCATGTGTGGTGATTATGGTGTGAATAAAGTGTTGTGGGTGCAAATCAGTGAGTGCAAATAGAGAGTGCATACTTAGTGAATACATAGTTAAGTGAGTACATTCGAATACATAGTTGTGGATATGCATAGTTATGACAGTGGTGAAGCACGTTTGATTGAGTATATAGCTATCACACAATTGGTGAGCAAATACTAGGACACAACAACCGAGAATACAATGAGATACAGTGAATAGTAGTTAGCATATACATGGTTATGGAGCTGCATCTGTAAGCACATAGTTAATCACCATACAGTGACAACATAGTTAGTGATTACATCGTATCGACAGCAATTACAGATCCATAATGCGTCCTCAATTTTAAATACGTTTATTCACCTATGTGGTTAAACCTATCTTGTTAATGCCTCTAGAATACCCTCTCTGCCCCTACTCAAACTCTCTACTCTCTACTCTCTCTGCCTTACTCTTACTTATCCGTTACCTTACACAAACACACAAGATCCACAAAACACCCGTGCCGCACTAGTCTCGCCACCCTCCTCCGAAAAACTGAAGCCTTCACTGTTTGTTATGAAAAACAACACAATTGTCATCAACACCGTTTGCATCTGAGGTCACGGTAAGCACAAGCACCATGAGAGTATCAACGTCCAAGAAAAGAGCCGAGATCCGCGCAGCAGCCAAGTCTGGATCCAACGAAAACGGTAACGAAGTGGAAACTGATGATGTTGCTCCAGACGGTAGCGTCGATGAGATTGGAGACAGTGAGGGTGATGCTACCAACGAGCAAAAGGAGGCTACCAATCAGAAAATAAAGCGGGAGGAAATCGAGCAGCAATTGTTGACGGTGCAGTCTGAGGATGAGGGAGAGCACAATATAACCAATGTCGAGATATACTCGGATGCCGGAGGTGTTGAGTTCGTTGCTGCTGCCCAAAAGGAGACGGTGGATGTAAGTGGAGAGACGGAAGAGTTGGAAGACGAGGGTGTCGAAGAATTGGATGCAAATGATGGCGATAACGTTCATTCGATCGATCCAGACTTGGTTCCAAAGCCAACCAAGAGAAAGAAGAGCCAAGAAGGCTCGAAGCCCGACGATAAGAGGGTTAAAGTCGCTGTTCCCACTTCGGGAGACCAGGAGAAGGTGTGTCCATACTGTCAGCGTGTGTTTGATCTTGTAATAGACTGTAAGAACCACAAGAGAACTCACTCAAAGCCCAAGAAGTACAAGTGTGAACACTGTGAGAAGGCTTTCAGTCAAATTCCAAACTTGGTCTACCATAAGACAATCGTACACAAGGACTTGCAATTACTGATAAGTCCTGCTGTGTCCACAGGTCCTGCCGTTGAAGTTCCTCTTGATACGGAACCCACTAATGTCGACTTGAAAGAGGTACGTGTCTTCCATTGTGATGAAATGGATTGTACCAAGACATATTTGTCTTATCAATTACTTTTGGACCACAAAGAAAACGATCATCAGGGAGTTGTTGTCAAACGTCCTTACAAGACATCTACAGCCTCTAAAAAGCACACATGTACCCACGAGGACTGTACTAAGACATTTGCCAAATACTCAGACTTGACCCGGCACCTTAGGGTCCACACCGGAGAGAGACCCTACGAATGTACCCATTGTGGAGCCAGCTTCAACCAAAAGTACCGGTTAACGACTCACTTGCGTTCTCACACGGGAGAGAAGCCATTTTCATGCAAATACTGTGGTAAGTCGTTTGCTCGTGGAGATGCTGTGCAATCGCATATCTTCTCTGTTCACAGAAACAAGGGAGAGGCGTTTTAGTTTGTATAATATGTGTATTAGTGTAGGCAATTTTGGAATAAATAACTTGAACATTGAATAGGAGACGAAGAGATGTACTGGTGTAGGATGTTGTGATGCAAAATGTGGAATTTTGAATGTAACTACTGTTTACTGAAAATCGCCCGTGAAATCAGAAAAGCACTAGGCTGGCTATCACATAGTTTAGTGGCTATGATGTTTCATATAGATGCAAAATGTAGAAGTGTTATTGAATGTATGTACTGTCATTGACCCACCGTTACAATTCGAAAATCATGTTTCTGATATAGCCAATTGGTAGCACCCATTGACAGGTACCCCAACTGGTAGCTCGTACATCCTCCACACCCCCACCTTTTCCTCCCCACTAAACTAGCACCGCTAGTCGGTCGTGTGAACCTAGGACGAAGGGAAACCGTTGAGCTCGCAAATACTCGAATTACTTTCCACTATTTGGCGTCCACCTGCTCTTGCTACACTGATCCGTAATCGTCTTGATTTCGGCCCCGAACCATAACTCCTTGCCCAATTTCATTGGACGGTCTTTAGCACGTCTCCTATACACCGTCTACTATGGTTCGAGTATCAGCTGGTAGTAATATCCGGTCGGAACAGCCGTTGACTCAATAGTCATTGCCCTCGGAAGTCCCTGCATCGCCGCAACACTATGAGTCCTCGGCACAAAGGATGTCATACCACTGTGAAATTTTCACTACGAGAGAGAGGAAGAAAGTTGGATTCGGGTAGTTGTAAGTGGGACGTGGACAGTCTGGGGTATAATTGAAGGAGAATTCAATGTTCAGGGAGTTGTGGTGTGTATTGGGAAGAAACGTTATTGAATTTGAGCTATTTTCCGTAGACTTGGTAGTGAATGTGTGTTTTTAAGTAGTATGGAGTCTATTTTAGTAGTGTGATTGTAGGGTTATACACTTGATCTAAGCCAGAAGGCAAAGAGATTTTTAGTCTAGAGAAGGTATTAACTAGCCACCACATATAATCCGTAGTAGTGACAGTATGTCATACAAGCAATTCTTCTGGTATAGTAACAATTCTATTCCAATCTACCTACGGTAGGAGCTTGCACCACTCTATAATTTTTCACTCCACTACAACCGTCTCTCAATACATAATTGTATATGTAGAAATAAATAGGAATATGTAATAGTACGGCTATATATAAAGATTCTCTTTTGGTATGGTCGTCGTTGGCAGTATTCACCTGTGCTTACTCCAACTTCTTGTTGCTGGAGAAACCAATAGTGGCCTCACCGTTCAACACTCTCTTCATGAACTCATAAACAGTGAAAGTCACGGCCTGACCTGGAGCAACTCTCATGATTCTTGGTGTGATACCCTTGTACAAAGCAGCAGTACCCTCTTCCTTGATCAACTGTCTTCCGATCTTGACGATTCTTACCAACCCGGACTCGTTGGATGCAAAACTGGTTTTTTGCAACCTGGTTTTGATGGTGTCCAAAGGAGCATTGGACAAAGGTCCCAAAGCACCGGAAACCAAACCAATACACGAAGTCTCCCAAGATGGTAAAACCTCAGTTCCGTGGTACTCTTGCAAGTACTCCTTCAATTTCGAGTAAACAGTGAAATTAACACCCTGGTTGGTAGCTTGTCTGGCAGCAGTCAAAGACACACCTCTGTAGAGAGTCTTGAAACCTTCTTCCTTGACGATGAGATAAGCAGCGTGGGGAGCGTTTCTGTACTTTGGAATGTCCAATGGGTCGGCCATAGAGTGGTGTTGAGCTTGTAATCTGATCTTGACCACTTCCATAGGGTTAACGATCATCACTGCCTCGGTGATACCGGCACCAACACCGGCAATAAACGTGTTAGCAGTGGTGATGGAACCATCTGGTGCATATAAGAAGTCTCTGTACAACTCGTAGGACGAGAATCTGATGGCCATCTTAGGCACGATACCGATGACAACGGCACCAAGTCCCTTGTACAACGAGAAGAACCCTTCCTTTTGGGCAATGCTGACACCGGTGCTGATGAACCCAGGAGGCTTCTTACCGGACTTTCTGTATAATTGCATTCTGACCTTGATGGTGTCTAACGGGTGACAACATAAGGCTTCGAACAAACCGGCAGTACCACCGGCAACGAGGTCGGTGAAGCCTCTACCTTTTTTTGAGACAGGCTTTGGTTTGGTTGTAGTAGACATGATGGTGGGATGTTATGTGGTATAACGAATAGGTAGCGATAGCGACAATGAGCTAAAGACAATTATAGGCTTGTAGACTTAACTGGTGCTAAGGCTGTTGTTATTGCTGAACGTGGTACGGTTCGGTTTTTGGGGGGACGGATTTTTCAGTGACAGAGACAATCCGAATGCAGTTAGAGAATTGACTAGGCACCACGGGGAGAGTGATGGTAGGCAGGAGCTGGTACTTAAGTGGACTAAGAGCTGAGAGCGAAGCTAGTCTTCTAATGATAATAATACGAATAATATCAAGAAACAAAGAAAAACAAGAGACCTCCAAATCTGAAATTTCACATCAAAGACATATGGCTTCCGTTTTATACCAGGCCCACTATTAATCGCTCTCGCTATGCAACCAGGTGTGATAATCCGGGGTACGCACCTTTGGGCGAGACAGCGAGAGTACGACAAGAGAGAGAGAGACAAGCCGAGAAAAGAGAAGGTGGTCGTGCGGCCTGACCGTATTGGTGTTACCGGCGTGTGGGGGTTAGCGAATCCGGGGCAGTACGGTTTTTAGACTCGGATGGTACCATATTGCCAACGCTCTGTCGCATAATTCCATGGCTCCAGTGTGGTGGAGGTGTTCGTTGCAGGTGATCGGTGCTCGGTAGATGGCGGTGTCACCGGTTATCGTGTTGTAGCTCGGAATAACAACCATGCCGTCTCGCTCAGAAAATGGGTGTGAAATATTTCCCTTGCCCCGGGACCGCGGCCAAATCTGGAAGAGTTCGATTTTTTCATATGACGGTGAGTTGAGAGGGTCGGTGTGAACAGGAAAAATCCGGAGAAAATGGCCCTCTTGTGTGGTTGAGGGTTTGTCTGAACATTTGGCGGTTGTTGCGTGTTCTGGCTGGTTTTAGTCCTCCAGTCCTGCTCGACATGGGACTATAACTCCATGGCTCACCCTAATCATTGTCACCAATACTGATAATAATATTAATATTGTTGAGTCTCGAAAGTCCGGGGTACATATGGGGCCAGGAATGTCTGCAGGACGGGCTGGTCACAATCAGGTCGGATGACTCGAGAGAGTGACTTCAGTTGTGGGTTGGAGAAGCTTGCTATGGTTCGGAATATTATCACCGTAATTGTTCGGACTTGCAGTAGCATTGCTCTTTACAATTATAACACAAACAATAATCGACAGCCCAACTCCATTGTGTAGTATCTCTTGAGCCGTGTGACTCGAATAATGGTGATATCATTGGAACTGTGGTGTGCGCAGGATACTCCGAGAAATCGCCCCAACACGACTCCAGGGTCAGTATGGCACTATTCTGGAGAGGCTGTGGACGGCAGTAGTCATTGGTGTGTTTAGAAATGGTTAAGAAAATAATACGAGGAAGCAGAGCACTACAGATCAGCAATCCAATGAAAATAATACGTAGCTCGGAGTACATTTACGTCCCGATACTAAGGTCGGATATGGTTTGTAATATTTTCTTCAACGACGACGAAACTCCGACTCCGAGAATGGCAGACGTGAGTGGATGAAGTGATTCGTGTTCGTGAGAGGCGAAGAAGCGTTGAGTTTGTTGGTCTGTTGGGCATGTCTCTGGTTGCTTGTGAGTTCTGGTGTCTGTCCAACTGTTCAGGCTGCGAGAGCATTTAATATGGGCGATGGTCAAAACAGTAAAAACGAGAGCTCCACGGAGCGCAACTCCGTCGCTAAAAAGTAACTCTGGAGTACCAACTACAAATACTCCTATTCCGATAGAATCCCAACATTGACCATCCATCGGGGTGGTATTTTGCAATACCCCGGAGTTGAATCTCCTATAATATAATTGGAACTGCGATTTCGCAGCCTATGAAGCTTTGTGTGCGACAACAATATAGCGGCGTGAAAGAGATGGTTTTCTACGCAAACGACGACCACTGTATAAATATTGTCTCTATTGTGATGACCCGATGTATATAATGTTTCTGCCGGTGGGATGAGCAGCATTTCTATATAATATATAATATATTCATATATTCGCTATCAAACATAATTACACTCAATTGCAAAAACTTTCTATTTCTGTCCCATATAATTGCGAAGTATAGCAAAAATTAGCCACACCCACAAGGTTCCAAGTTTCACTTGCCAATCACACCGAATTACTACAATACTAACGTAACATACTCCTTACTCCCTTACTTTCATACGTATCTTCCTCCCAAATCAGAAGGCCACAATAATGTCAAGCTCACCACTACCTCTATGCCACCTAAAAGCACCCACTACCCTTCGATAGCCGAGCCCATGTAAGCTCCGTTCCCGATGAGCACACCACTGAAAAATGCCCTCCACCAAATACACTCTGCGGACTAACCATAACCCATGCAAACACCACCATAATGCCTATTCCACACCCAAATCCACCCCAAATACACTCCACCCGACCCTACTCGCTCTCACTTCACCTCTACCCACTGCTACAGCAACCTCTACCGAATCTGTCAAAATTTTCCCGTACAAGGCATTCCATCTTCTCCAACGGCCATCCTTTATACGGCAACATTCGGGCACTGCAGACAGCACCGTCTATCCCTTTACGGTGGGTTCTGTGAAGTGGTTGTAAATGGAGAGCTTATCATTGGCATAGTTGTTGAAACGTTGGTCAAGTACAGTTTCTTTGCACGAATCGAAACTAGCCAGAAATCTGAGTTATCACCGTCATCTGCTAAATAACATCGGAATCATGTCATATGAAAAATTACCATTGCAGCCGCTCTTCGACACCATCGATGAGTTGAAGCCAAAGTTCATCCTGAGATTGCAGAAGGCCATTGCCATTCCTTCTGTTTCCGGAGATGAAACTCTCAGACCAAAGGTGGTCGAGATGGCCCATTTCTTGGTCAGCGAGTTGACCACCTTGGGATTCTCCGACATCGAGTTACGTGACTTGGGTATCCAGCCTCCTCCAGTCAACGACCCTAAGTTGAACTTGCCTCCAATTGTGTTGGGTAGATTCGGTAAGGACCCAAAGAAGAAGACCGTTTTGGTCTACGGACACTACGACGTTCAACCAGCTTTGAAGGAAGACGGTTGGTCCACCGAGCCATTCACCATGTACCACGATGAAGTCAATGACATTCTCTACGGTAGAGGTTCCACAGACGACAAGGGTCCAGTTTTGGGTTGGTTGAACGTCATTGAAGCACACAACAAGTTGGGCTGGGAATTCCCAGTTAACTTGGTTGTTTGTTTCGAAGGTATGGAAGAATCTGGTTCTTTGGGATTGGACGAATTGGTTGCGCAAGAATCCAAGAAGTACTTCAAGGACGTCGACCAAGTCACTATCTCCGACAACTACTGGTTGGGTACCACCAAGCCAGTTTTGACCTACGGTTTGAGAGGATGTAACTACTACCAGATCATTGTTGAAGGTCCAGGCGCCGACTTGCACAGTGGTATCTTCGGTGGTATCGTCGCTGAGCCAATGACCGACTTGATCAAGGTCATGTCTACCTTGGTCGACTCGACTGGTAAGATCTTGATCCCAGGTGTTTCTGACATGGTTGCTCCATTGACGGACAAAGAAGACGCTTTATACGACGCTATTGATTTCTCCGTTGAGGAATTGAACGCTGCTTCTGGATCTAAGACTTCCTTACACGACAACAAGAAGGACATCTTGAAGCACAGATGGAGATACCCATCTTTGTCTTTGCACGGTATCGAGGGTGCTTTCTCCGGTTCTGGAGCCAAGACCGTCATCCCAGCTAAGGTGATCGGTAAGTTCTCTATCAGAACTGTTCCAAACATTGTCAGCAAGACTTTAGACGAATTGGTTATCAACTACGTTAACGAGGAGTTCAAGAAGATCGGTTCCCTCAACAAGCTTAAGATTGAATTGATTCACGACGGTGCCTACTGGGTTTCCGATCCATTCAACGAGTCCTTCACTGCTGCTTCCAGAGCCACCCAAGACGTCTGGAACGTTGTTCCAGACTTCACCAGAGAGGGAGGTTCTATTCCAATTACTTTGACCTTCGAGAAGGAATTGGGTGTCGATGTGTTGTTATTGCCAATGGGTAGAGGTGATGACGGTGCTCACTCCATCAACGAGAAGTTGGATGTCAGCAACTACATCAATGGATGTAAGACCTTGGGTGGATACTTGCACTACTACGGTAAGGCTTAGTTTACGTATTTAAGACTTCAATAAACGAATAAAGTAAGAGATGTGTAGGAATGCGATGAAATAATGGATGCAAAAAGTTGGAATATGAAAAATAAAACGATAATTGACGATGAGAATAGTATGTTAGGACTATTTTACGACTTGGATTCGTTTTCAATTCTGGTCCCAAATGAATAGATGCAAAATATGGAACGATTTCAAACCCCGGTGTGAGGTTCGATTTTCATGATTATTTGAATATCCTACCTTCTCCAACATAACAACGTGAAAGCCCCAACTCTAATTGCAGTGACCGAAACCACCTCTCATCACCTACCACACAAAGACCCACCTTCACATCCATACACCAATTATTGCAAAATTGAATAATCGCAAAGCGCAGATCGCCAACTTTTTCGTAGCAACACCATTGCCAAATTAGGCAAAGATCAAAGACTAAGCTCGCTCGGGGGAAGAGAGCCTTACAATAAATGGAACAGTAAAACATTCCTACAAATGATTGACTTATATCGATGTCAGACTACAAAAATAGAAAGCAAACAAAGCAACACTTAACTACTCCAAATTTGACCTGGCATGTACTCCCTAAACTCTCCTTAATTGCTGGTGCTCTTATTCAACAAATCAAACACCGACTCACTCTGGTTGTGTGCTCTTTCTCTCTCTCCTCTCTCGTCACTGCCTATTGTGCTGTGGGCTCCGCACTGCGAAAAACGTAAAGCTGAAAATTTTTCTCGTCGTCCGTCTGCAGTGAAATCGATGAAAGTGGAAGTGAAAGTGGAAATGAATATGAAGAAATGACAAGGAAAATGAAAATTTTAGAGCCGCTCCATTTAAGTCACAGACAGAATTCTCAGCGAATTTTTTTATTTTGCTCAGTCCGTTGTCCGAGTTGCCCTAGTATTTTTGTCAGTTCTCTTCATTTTCTTCATTTTCCACCAGGCTTTTGTCGGATTTTTCGCCCAGTTTTTTTCAGTGGTTCTCAGAATTCCAGCGACTTTTCTGTTTCTCACTGATTTTCACTGATTTTCTCACTTTTCTGTCGTCCAGTTTAGTTCCTTTTCTCAGTACTTGTCTCATTTTTCTCACTAACAGCATTCAACACCACGACTTCTCTCCCTATACACTTCTCAACAACTCAACAACTGTAGCAATCCTCGCAAACTTCTCTCATTTTCTGCCCATTCTTTCCGCATTTCCCACCAGAAAATCTTTCTCCCTTTCATAATTCTCACAAACTTATCACAAAACCCCCACTTCTCCCTCGCTTTACTCACTTCTCACAAATTTACGAAGGTCTCAACGTAAAATCAAATGGGAAGTTTTTGCTAGCTGAAGAACAGACCGTCATTATCCATCCATCAATCGCCACAACCGCACCTTAGAAGCGCAGCCCCTGTGATTATACTATTATATTCGTGCCAATCCCTGCAAGTCATACCCCAAGCTACAAGCCTCCAGTTGCCCCCAATCTCCAGATACCTGTAGCTGTATTCGTTCTTCCAACCGCCCAGAATTAGCGTGGATCTTCAACACTCCAAATCCTCCAAAAGCCAGATTTCATTATCCCAAAAGTTGTCAGATTCACTTGATTCGACCGTCCCATAGTTGCCAGGTCATCTCAGTACATAGCACCCACCCCACTCACTGTATCTAATCACATCGTCGTCGCGTTACACCCAACGATTCTTCATCCCGTATCGTTTGCATCTCAGATCCTGTAAAAACCCATAAAAAAGTCTTTCATCGTATACTACCATCGTATACTGCCAAAACTTCACCTATATATACTTGTGATTCCCCCAGAATCATCTAATTGTAACTGCAAAGCATCAGTTATACATACGCATAAGCATTATCTACCCACGAATCAACGAATCCATCGCCTCCACCATGTCTGAAAACTTGAAAAGAGCCGAGTCGTTGTTCAACAGAATCATGAACCAATCTTCGGCCTCTGGTTCGCCAGCTTCCAACAACAACAACCATCATCACCACGATTCATCTGCTAACGGATCCAAAAATAACCAATCGCATCACAACTCATACCACAAGTCATCATCGACATCGTCCAACTATAATGGCAACGGAAATGGCAACTCAAACGGCCAGACAACCACTAACACCAACAGTTCCTATACAAACGGATCCAAGTACAAGCAAAACGGTCATGCCAGCAACCCAACCTCTAATGGCTCCGCCGTTATACCAGTCTCTGCGGCTCTCTTGCCGAAGAGAGACCCCATCAAACTGTCAGAAGAAACATTAAGCCGCATTCCGGAGAACCACCACATCTTGCCTTACTGTTGGACTATATGGCACCACAGTAGATTGAGATTGAAGCAGAAAGACGCAGCAGCAGCTGTAGTAGTTGCAGATGACGAATCGGCAAGCAACGGCGCCAACGCTGCTGCCGCCGTGGACTCGTATTTACAAACTACAAGCGAGATCGAGTTCCTCAGTGTAAAAGGCGAGGAGAAGGAGACAGATTCACAGACTTTGGCCACTACAAAGTCCATCGGTTCTTTGGAGCAGTTATGGATGTCTTTATCTTCTGTTAAAAAGACTTACGAGTTGCCTATTGGTACCGAGCTCTTAATCTTTAAGAGCGGTATAAACCCTGTTTGGGAGGACCCTATTAATACTAAAGGTGGAAGATGGGTATTCAGATTTAACCGTAGAAGTAACGGATCATCTGATGACCAAGAATCTATCGCTAGAATCAGAAAGAGAACGTCCTTAATCTGGGAACGTTTGGTAATCAAGACAATAACAGGCTCCATCATTCCAGAGTCCAACAATCCAGCTGAATACCAGGATTTATTATTGAGCGACATCTCGGGATTGGTTTTGAGTGTTCGTAAGGATGAAGATATCATCAGCATCTGGAACTCGAACTTAAGCTTCTCTGGTAAGGGTAGCAATAAGAAGGATGAAGAGAAGACTGGAACTAATAAGAAGTTGACATCATTCCAAGCCCGTAGAATAATCTGCGATGCCATTTTGAGAGTCATCAGAGAATGCGACTTGATCTCTCAAGGATCTGACTGTGTCGATACCATTGATTCTGGTTCCAATGAGCGTGTATTCGGTGTTTCTTTTGAGTACAGATTACATGCCGATAATGCAAACCCAGACGTCGCAAACGGTTCCAATGGATCTTCTTCGAAGTATGGCAACGGTCATCACCATCACCACCACAACTCACACCACTCACACCACTCACATCATCACCACTCGCACAATCGTCGTTACAACAATAACAACAATAAGTCGTATAATACGACCAACACTGGGGGTTCTGCTGAGTCCGATAACAGCTAAGTATTCTTATAAAACTCTGTAATAGATACTCATCGTCATTTGAAACCATTGTAGATATAGGGGAAAACTTAGCTATGTAGACACTCCAAAATTTTGAAGGCATGGTTATCCCATCCTCAAGATATGATGAATGCAAAGCGGTTATAAGAGACCTGTTGGAGTAAATTTAAGACTTCATTCGTCTTGCTTAAAGGAACTTCTTTGATCACCACAGGCCCTTCTCTAATCAGAGAATTGGGTGCAAAATTTTGTGATCTCCACTACATTCCGTCGTTATCTACAAGTCAAAATCTACACGGTACCCCATTGTGGCAGTCAGCTAACAAGTAACATTACGTAAGGTAACAGTCATCATTTACTTTTCCACCTTGCCGTTCTGTATCTGTCCCAACTTGGATAAAATTTCCACACAACGTGGAATGGTTACAGGAACTGTTCAGAAATGCCTCGTCAAATAAGCGGCGAACTGGCCAAGTCATCTTCAAAAGGCAAAGGGCTGTATATGCCCTGTGTGGGTACGGCAGACGAGAATAGGCTGCAACTATAGCTTAGGATGCCAACGAACAATATGAAAATGCACCAGCATAAAAATTAGCTTAATATTTTCATTCACCAAACGTACGAAGCACAGGAAATACAAAAAAGGCATCGTTTTCGATGCCGTAGAGAAGTACGAAGTTTCAGTTAAAAGTACCATCGCAGACAGTGCACGGCAATATACCAATTATTCCGGATGAGCAAGGTACCGAGGACACATACCACAGAATAGTAATATGTCAAAACGGGCCATGTGCCGCAAAGAAACATTTCTGGGCGTGGCCTAACTACGGCTCCAGACCATCCAGCGACATGTCTTGGGAGGAAGAATACAAAATAGGTTGGAAACTCCACCCAGTTCGCCAATACACGTGACTTGGTTTGGTAGATCAAATTTTTCAAATATTATCATCTCTTGATGCATGGTAATAAAAAATTTTCCACCCTGTACTAGTGATGGGTGGATTGGCAACGATTTAGAGATAATGCAAAAAGTAACATTTAATTTTATAGCAAAGTAGCAGCAATAATATAATAATTAATAATACTGGCCCATCGACTGGTGAACTGGCAGAGATCGTCGCCGACGGATTTCCTCTGGTGATGTATTGGCAAAGACGAGATCTGTGAGGGTAAAATTTAAGCTGCGCAGGATTATTTTACATGTACAGATCCGTGACAGTTGGAGGTGACGCTGGCCAGCTGAAGTCGCTTAAGAAAATGCCGGCCAGTGAACGTAAGCGTCGCTCGGGATGACACCACACAACGGGCCCAGAGTCGTCGCAATACCAGCACCCCATTCTGAGCCAATATTCCGTCTAATTCATCCACTACACATGTTACGCTCCAGCGATCTTTAAACAATGCTCTCTCAGTGCTACCCGCGCTTAACTCCCTAAGCCCACTAGTAATTTACCGACTAACCGTTTGCTGTTTGCTCCTGCACCGCGGATATTAGCCCTTATTTCTGCTACACCCCCAATCGTGCGCGCACCGGTCTCCCCATTAGGGTTCCGAGCCGAACTCACAAAAAGTCCTCAAATATTATACTGTTGCCCAGAAAATAATCCATGTACTGGACGCACAAACCAACAACAAAATCCACTGTTCTGTGAAGACATACGGGAAGAGAAAAGGATGTCACATCACACAGTGTGGATCGGTCTATTTTCTAAAGCCTTACACTTGTTCTGCCTGAACTTATTAATGTGCACCGCCCGTGCATGCAGCAGACCCAGGTCCTATTTGTCAGTTCGTGTCAGCCATAGAAGGGATCTGGCCCACTTCTCTCTAGCACCTCTTCCCCCTCCAAACTAGCCTCTCCCAGCTTTTCTCCCACTCTCTCATTCTCTCACTTTACCTCTCGCACTCGCACCTCGCACCTCCCGCCACTCCCACTTGTCTTACTCACACGCATTTCACCGGTCAACACACGACTTCCCTCCTCTACTCACTTTTTAACAATGGCACACTAAACCTGCTAATAATAATAATTACAGCACCAGAATAGTATATAGGCATAGAAAAAAGTGGATTTTAGTAGCAGACCATTTTTATTTTGTCCCTTACTCATAAGCTCCACAGTCAGGCTTAGTCTTTCACCAGAGAACACCCGTCTACTTGGAGGACGGCAAAAGAGAGCTCCTGTCATCACCGCTAGCATCCCGTGCTGAACCCCCTAGCCGCTGTGTCTCTGTGGGAACATTTCTTCTCAGTCGTTCTATCGTCGTGCTCACCCGTACCCGCTGGTGTGGATCGCTTTAGCAGCAGAAGACCACAACTCAGGCAGAAAGCAGGCTTGAATCGAGCTGAAACCTCCGAATAAACAGCACACTGGCTATTAACGGCCACAAAATCACTCAAATAGCCTCCTTAGTCATCACTTCAAGTGCCAAAAGACATCATCTTCATCCAAAAGAGTTTTCTCATCATCATCCACCACCCACCCAACCAGACGCTTCTTCAAGTCTCCTTCCACTCCTTCAAAGACGATTATAAAACGCTCAAAAAATCGCACATCCACCAGACCATACATAATGTCCGAGAACAACTTCGAAGCCGGACCCTCCATCGTAGAACTATTCTTCTCCGCTAAAAAGCTTCTATCACTTCAAACAAGAGTCGAGAACCGCCAGTTGCGTAAAACCAACTCCAAGAGTCAACAGAACCACGTCAGTGGATCGAACAGTGAAATTAACTTAGTTGCCGCTGGGTTCGATCCGTCAGCTGTATCTACAAATAGTACTGCTACCTCAGCTACATCTTCTAGCCCTCCGCTCAAACACGATAAAGTATTGGACCTTCTATCACCGCTCCTGATAGATGACCTCAAGAACTCACCGTACATTTCTAAAGCCAACGTATCGGCTACTAGCACCAACATCAACAACATAAAGTCGAACTCTACACCTACTCCGAGCGGGAGCAGTAGCAAAGACAGCAGCAACAACAAGAACTTCAGAACTATCAATACTCCAGCCAGCATTAACGAAGAGTCATCTCCAAACTCCAATATGAGCAGTAATTTGAGTAGCACCAGCAGTAGACACAACAGTGACTCGTCTACCCAAAATACTAGTAGCACCATCAGTTCCACCGTTTCTTCGACTACCAATATCAAGAACGAACATGCTGATTCGTTCAGCCCTATTGTGATAGATGACGAGCATGATCAGAAAATTGATGGAAGAGTGAGTAATCACGCTAATAATGGTATCAAAGCTCAAGACGACAATGGAATGGACGTCGAGCTATCCAGAGTTTCCAAGCCAATTTCAGAAACCTCCTCTTCATCAGCTTCAACAATTTCTGCTCAACCACCAAAATCAATCCTTACTTCCTCCCTCAAATCTTCCCTTACTCAACAAAAGCTCAAATCGGAGTCCCCTGGTGTCATGACATCGCCTTCAGCTTCAGGTTCCTCAGCAGCGGATGGCAAGCCAACAGAGTGCTTTAATTGTCATACTCTTAACACACCGCTCTGGAGAAAAGATCCACTGGGAAATACACTTTGTAACGCCTGTGGCCTCTTCTTAAAGCTTCATGGTACTACTAGGCCACTTTCGTTGAAAACAGATGTGATTAAGAAAAGATCTTCTAGAAAGGGACCCTCTCCAAATCCTAAGATGTCTGCTTCAATGCCAAATTCATTTATGGGAAGCAAATCACTCAACGACCAGTCCTTAACCAACGTGATAAAATTCAACTCCAACTACTCTAATAGTGGCATCCCAATTGCATCTAATTTGGGTAGCAGTTATAGCAACCACAGCAATAGTGGTAGTGCGAATAGTAGCTTCAACCCTAGCTTTACCCCTTCAAACAACAATGGGAACTTTCATTTCAGCAGTAGCAACTACGGAAATGGGACAAATATAGGTCCAAACTCCTTCAGAGATAATTCCCTCCCTCGCTACAAGAACGTTCTCATTTTGCCTAAGCCTGCAAGTTCCACGAATATCGAATCTTCTGTTGGTTCTGCCCCTAATTCAACCCCTAATACCCCTGGTGGCATGAACATGAAATCAATTCCAATTCCAAATCAGTCTGGAACTGGAGCCAACAGTCCTTCGCCACCATTTGCATCTGGATCTTCGCTGGTCCAGAATGGAAATCAACAGTTCAAGAGAAAGAAGTCAGACCTCAATATTTCTGGAGATTACTACTACAACAACGACAATGGCTCATATGGCTCAGCATCAGCTGGCCTCGGAAACCGCAGAATATCGTCGTCGACAACTCTTAGCAATAGCTACGGAAATTCACTTTCCAACAGTTTCACTAAGAGAAATGCGGGATCGAACTTCACGTCATCATCATTCCACTCCTCTTCATTTAACAGAAGGACGTCCTTAACGAACTTGCAGTCACAACAACAGCGTAAGATTATTAGCAACGTATCTAATGGAGCAGGTAACCTTTCCAACTCACTCACATCTTCCAATATCAATCTCTTAAACCAGAGAATGACCGGATCGGCAAGCGGATCATACTTTGATAATCCTCCTGGCATGTCTAGACACAATAGCTCCAACACAATCACCTCGGCCAAGCATACAATTACAAGCACGCCAGGGTCGGTCTCGGAATCGTCACCTTCATACATGCAACGAAACTCATTTTCTAATGGCCCAGAGTACTTAAGAAGAAACACCCTTTTGGATTCAAATGATGGTGCAAGTGGTCCACCTATGCCCTTGAACGTGGTCGATTTACTTCCTTCTTCAAGACCTTCAGTAAGTGGTATGAGTACTTCTGCCAACATTAGAAATAAAGCTTTTGTTGGAATAGATGATGAAGTTGTAGATGTTGCAAATTTGATGGACACTAGTGGCGACGGAGATGATGATTTTTTCAAAAGCTACACGAGTCTACAGAATGATGAGTTCATTATGCGTAACAGAATCAAAGAAGATTCTGAATTGGAGCTCAAACCTAAGACTAGCAATGCAAGCACTAAATCAACCTTGACGGATGGGTTGAAGAACCAAAAGAGAAACAACATTGCAAATAGCATAAATAACGACGTCAAGGATTTAGACTGGTTGAAGTTTGAGATCTAGAGAATTATGGGCTTCTTTGGTTTTGTTCGGCACGAATCTGTTGGACACAGTTTTCACAACAAGGGTATTACAAATATTATAGACATTTTTCAGAGTTGTTGAATTTGTATTTTCATTTCTTAACGAGTTTATGATGCTATATTTTATAGTCAGGTGTAATTAAAAATGTACAAGTTAAATTAAGAATAATTATAACAGCAGCTCTTAACCCAGGCGGGTCACTAATGAACGTAGTAAACGATGTATACCACTGATTAGACGTCTCCTGACGAAAAGCACCATTTATGGATAAACCCATACGAAACTCGTTGGAAGGATATGGTTCCCGATTGGGATGCCTTTTGTTGTCTAATGAGTGTCGCAAACAATGAAGGTTGATCCACATTTAACTTAAATAGGGGTACGTTAATAATATATAAATTAAATGTAGGGGTGCAGCGCAAGAACAAAGACCAGAGAGGCGCTATATAACCCGTTTTGAAGTATTTTATTGTCTAAGCGGGGTTGTATTACAAAGTCATAGGGTGATGTACAGAGGAGTCACAACAATGTTTTTTTGCCATAGTTTTAATCACAATTCAACCCCTTGGAAAGAGTTGCCCATATGATTAATTAAATCCACCCATTGCCTCTAAAAATAAAAGTGCATGTTTTTGCAATTATTCACAAATGTCATAGATAGCTTAAGGAATGCTGTGTAGACTGTGCAAGACGTACATAGCGCAATATTGCACCCCGTACCCGAAGATTTGATTAATTACAAGGAGTATAAATAGAAATAAGAAATTAAATCTTCAAGGATTTTGAATAGGTGAATGAATTTGGGTTTCATTATTAGCTCAAAAGCTTGAAATTTAATGCATTTGATGTTGTACTGTTTCACTTTCGTACGATGGAGAGCAAAATATGAGCATTTGCGGCTCGAATTTCAGTTCAACTGCCAGTCAAGGATTTTCGAACTTTAATTATGTCTTAGTTGGTACCTCGTTTGTATCCCCATTAAGAAGAGCTAAACAGGGCCACAACCCGGTTCTGTTAGGTGGGGATGTCTTGGCTTCCAGTCTGGGAACTTTTTACACTTTTAAAAATAAAATAAACGAAATACAGTTTCTTTCTGCTATAATTGAAACAATGAGAATATCAGATATTGGAAACCTCCTTCAACCAAGGCGTGGAATCGTCTTCTATACCTACAAATACTTATAACCCGATCTGGATCACGAAGAATAAAGATGTATTACTTGAAGTCTAGTCACGTGAAATTGGACCCGAATAGCAGTGGTTCGTGTCAGTTTAGTCAGCTTATGTCAATTCACTGCCAAACCTCTTGAGTTAAATACAAGAGACTAGAGATACGCCAACCCATGACCAGGCCATTTCAATTATGGAACGGACCCCATACGACTCCCCGATGTACTCATCTACTCGAAACTTACTCCAAACCCGTTTTCCATATTATTGCCCGATCCGTCGACCGCCGGCTCGCATTTTCTGCGCCGCCGCAGCTATACGATCCCCCAAAACGGTGCCCAACAATACTGGGACCAGAGAGGTGTAGATTTATGACGAAAAGTATGATATACCCCGATTTATTAGCGCCAATTTTCATCCTTTTAGTTAAATTACAGCACCATTCTATCCAAACACCCCAATCCAATACAATTGACCTTTTTTTGGAAAACAAATCTCGAAATTCAGCCATTTTACCGTAAACTCCACTGCAAACATCTGTCCTTACCAGTCACCAGCACGCACACTATAATTTCTGATTCCTCCCACTACACGCATTCTCTGGGCGAAACACTCACTTTCTCACTAGAGAGTCCTTCTACACGTTCAGTCCCTCGCCAGAAAAGTCCTAGTACACGCATACTTCCTCACTAGAGAAGTACCACTACACGCACACTTTCTCACTAGAGAGTCCTTCTACACGTTCAGTCCCTCGCCAGAAAAGTCCTAGTACACGCACACTTCCTCACTAGAGAAGTACGACTACACGCACACTTTCTCACTAGAAGAGTCCTAGTCTACGCACACTTCGTCACTAAAGAGTCCCACTACACGCGCACTTTCTTAGTACTCTCAGCAACTATCAGCAACTCTCACTCACCCACTCTCACTCACTCACTCACCCACCACCATCATTCGCATGTGAAAAAAAAACTTCCAACACCCACCTCTTCTCTTATCGTATAATATTATTTCCCTCTGCGTGTAGGATGCACGTTTAGCTGAAAAATTTTCGAGTCCTATATAAGACGAGCGTCCGCCCATGATTTGCATCGAGTTGGCGTTGACTGTTTCTCCTAGATCTCATTGAACACAGTCTCCTTGGTTCAATTGCACACCACATCATCCACAATGTCTGCCCCAGCCCACAACTACAAAGTCGCCGATATCTCCTTAGCTGCCTTCGGTAGAAAGGACATCGAGTTGTCCGAGAACGAGATGCCAGGTTTGATGTACATCAGAAAGAAGTACGGACCATCCCAGCCATTGAAGGGCGCCAGAATCGCCGGTTGTTTGCACATGACCATCCAGACCGCTGTCTTGATCGAGACCTTGGTTGCCTTGGGTGCCGAAGTCACCTGGACTTCTTGTAACATCTTCTCCACTCAAGACCACGCCGCCGCTGCTATCGCTGCTACCGGTGTCCCAGTCTTCGCCTGGAAGGGTGAGACCGACGAGGAGTACGAGTGGTGTATCGAACAACAATTGTTCTCCTTCAAGGACGGTAAGAAGCTCAACTTGATCTTGGATGACGGTGGAGACTTGACCACCTTGGTCCACGAGAAGTACCCAGAGATGCTTGAGGACTGTTACGGTCTTTCCGAGGAAACCACCACCGGTGTCCACCACTTGTACAAGGCCTTGAGAGACGGTAAGTTGAAGGTTCCAGCCATCAACGTTAACGACTCTGTCACCAAGTCCAAGTTCGACAACTTGTACGGTTGTCGTGAATCTTTGGTCGACGGTATCAAGAGAGCCACCGACGTCATGATCGCCGGTAAGGTCGCTGTCGTTGCCGGTTTCGGTGATGTCGGTAAGGGTTGTGCTATGGCCCTTCAAGGTATGGGTGCCAGAGTTATTGTCACCGAGATTGACCCAATCAACGCTCTTCAAGCCGCTGTCTCTGGTTACCAGGTCGCTCCATTGGACGAGGTTGCCAAGATCGGTCAAATTTTCGTCACCACCACTGGTTGTAGAGATATCATCACCGGTAAGCACTTCGAGCAAATGCCAGAAGACGCCATTGTTTGTAACATTGGTCACTTCGACATTGAGATCGATGTCGCTTGGTTGAAGGCCAACGCTGCCTCTGTTGTCAACATCAAGCCACAAGTCGACAGATTCTTGATGAAGAACGGTCGTCACCTCATCTTGTTGGCTGAAGGTAGATTGGTCAACTTGGGTTGTGCCACTGGTCACTCTTCTTTCGTCATGTCCTGTTCTTTCTCTAACCAAGTCTTGGCCCAAATTGCTTTGTTCAAGTCCAAGGACGAGAAGTTCAGATCCGACTTCCCAGAATTCTCCAAGTCTGGTCCATTCGACGTTGGTGTGCACTTGTTGCCAAAGGTCTTGGACGAGACCGTCGCCAGATGTCACTTGGAACACTTGGGTGCTAAGTTGACCACTTTGACCGACGTCCAAGCCGAGTACTTGGGTATCCCACAAGAGGGTCCATTCAAGGCTGACATCTACAGATACTAAGCGCGATGCTTAGATTAGATCTGCCTTCTTTATCATCCATTTTTTTTCTTGCAATGTATTCTAATGTCTTCACAATTTTACTTTTTATCTGCATCAACTGCATTTAATGACTTAAGGTTTTTTTTATTACACAGAGGATGGCACTTGCCAGAGAGGTATTGACCACTCTGACAGGCTGCAATTCTCCAACGAATTGGTTTTATGTTTTTACGTCTTTTTGGATCTGAAACATGGTTATTCCGTCCATTTTTTTCACTATAATAATATTGGGGCTCTATCCAGTGCTAGCTGGGAAGAGGATAAAAAAGGTAGATTTCATATACACATATATAAACATTAATAAAGGTATCCTCAACGGATTAAAAAAAAACTTGATATTCACAGTGTAGAGTTGCTCCAGTAGTATTCACAGTGCTATGGTTTCTTAGCAAGCGCCAAAACAATGGCTGCGAAATTTGCACAAAAAGGAAGTTCAATAAGAGATAGTGAACCAAGCGAATCCTAATTGGCACTGATATGCTGTATATCCTGTAGAAGTCGAGACGACTACATTGAGTATTATATAGTCCCTCCTTTGGTAAGGTGGCACTCGATGGTGGTACTTGACTATTTTCAGAGTAAAGATCCGTATTGAACTGAAATAATGAATTTTTATTAAGATCTTATGAAAGCATGATCTGTCCAGAGATCATGCCAATAACAAGACCGATGTATATAATTTAAAAAAGTAACTGAAGTAGTAATGATAGATAAACGAACTTTTTTCTTTGTATAGCCTTTTACGTGAATTTCAATTTGAAAGAGTCCTTGCAGTCATCACTGCCGTCGCTCAACTTGACTGGGATTTGTTGGAATCTACCAGTTCCGTGCTTTCCAGCAGGGTTAAAACACCAATTGTATTTTCCACCGTAACCAATTTCCTTGGTTTCCTTGTTGTACTGGAACTGGAACTTGGAAGGAGAGAAATTAGGGCCACAGGCAAACTGATCGTTGCTGTCAAATCCACAGTATCCCTTAGACGACTTGAGGTTGACTCCACCAAATTGTGACTTCAAAACTTGGTAGGTGGCACATGTTCCATATTGGTACCAATGACCGTTTGCAATAAGACATCCTGGGTGATCAGGTAACTTAATGAACCCTCTGTCTCCACCGGTAGGTGGTTTAGGTGGGTTTGGAACAGTAGGTGGGTGCCATCCCTTAGGATAGAACTTGATTCCCAGCTCTGGGCATCTTGGTTCATTCAATCTTGGGATTCTTCTGAAGTCTTCTCCTTTAACAGAACCCTTCAAGTGATGGAAGTACCACACCTCCTGAACAGCGTTGTATCTGTTACACTTGAAGAATACCGGTTCTCCGAAGTGCTTGGTAAGAGCATCGTCGATTTGCTTCTTGGTGTAAGTCTCTGTCTCCGAAGGAACGATACCTTCGGCAGCAAGGAACTCGTAGGTAGGCAATTTCTCATAGGTCGACACCGCAATTCTGTAGTAATCATAGATGTTTTGGTTGCTCTTGAAGGGAGCGTAACACCCAGGACGTAATGTCTTCACACAAGTACCGTGCTTATTGAACTCGTGGGTCCATAAGCTCTCATCGTCACCATTGAAGTTCTTCCAATATTTGACCATCTTCTGGTACAAGTCGTCATTACGGAACTGGTCGACAAGAATTGGCTTAATCTTGCCTACGACGTTGAGGGAGTCATCACAGAACTCTTCCCATGAACCATCGCACTTATCGGGCCACAACCCGTGTAATGTCCACGAGTCGTTGTCACCGATGGCAGGGTAGTAGTCCCAGAACTGGGTCTGGACGAAAACACCGCCAGGACTCTCGAAGCAGCACGAGTTCTCAATTGGAGTAGAGTTCGTGCACGAGAATGGGATGTCAATGGGACAAGCGTCGGGAGCCAACGATGAGCCGAGGAATTGCTGACCTTCACTAGGAGGCGGGAGGGCAAGAGCCTTTGCGAGAAGAGTGAGAGGCAAGAGGAAAGATAACATCCGGAGGAGTTGATGGTTTCAAGGCAGGAATGTAGGAGTCACCAGAATGATAAAGGGTGAGTATTTAGCGACGAATTGGTATTCCAGGCAACTAACAAAAGGAAACAGAAGACGCGAACGATGACTCTTGTAATGAGAAGGGACAAGGCACGAAGGTATGCGTATGATGAGGATAAGTGAAACGAAGTGTAGAATGAATGAAAAGAAAGCAGTACGAGTACTCCCAATGGTATATGATATATATGAGACGCTCCTCGTATTGTAACAAGCTTTTCCTTTCCCTTCTTGCAAAAGAAACAGTTACCTCGAACCCTACTCTTCCTATCCACCAGGCCGGACATCAACACATGATGCCAACTCGGTCCAGATTATGCCTAATCGGTCCATACCAAGAACGTGATAGGCAAAGGACACGACTGGCCCACATGACCAGGGTTCACGATAAGAAGGAAGAATGAGAAGGGACTTTGTGTGATGAGGGTATTATGTGTACAGGAGACGTGAGAGGGCTGGCACGAGAAGATGGGAAGATAGGAAGATGGTGTAGAAAAGGATTAGAGAAGTGAATATGAAAGAGATGTTGTATAGGTCTTTCAGTTTGCGCCATGGTCTTCCTTTTATCATTCCCGAAGTTTCTTCTTAGTGGTGAAGTCAAGAGCTCATCTGGATACATTGAGATTTCCATGGACGCATGGAAGGGGCCGCTAATACGAGCCGCAGTCGTATTAACCGTTATCCATGTGGGTGCTATAACTATTACAAAGAACTTCAAAATGCAGAACCAAGTCTAATGTCCGTGTTGGGTATAACTTGTCAGAAACAGGTTCGATTTCGACCATCAATTGATAGCTAATGTAATATAAAAGGGTTACCAGCCCTTATATGACTCATGCAGGAAATGGCTGCAAATATTACTCCTCACATATAAAGATAAAACAGATAAAACGGAGAAGAATTACTTCTTTAGTACAAACAATATACCCTATCTGGCATTAACTTGACTTGCTGGCTCAGAATCTTCTGTGCGATACCGTACAAATATTGTTTTGCAGGCTACTGTAGAAAGCTACCACTTGGTTGTATCATAGCCGTATTTAGCATATAACTGCTCGACTCATGTTACTTTTTAAAGCAATTTATTTATTAGGTAATATACAATGTATTCTATGAAAATATTAGTACTTTGGGAAAACTCCAGAACATATATCACATATATACGGATTCGACTTGACCCACATAAAGAATGACACAGTACTTAAGCAAAGGGTTTAGGTAGCGATGTATTAAGAAGCTAGCAGAAGTCTGGCAAAAATTTATAGGTCAGGAAGTATAATACAACAGGGATGATACTTCACTGATGGTTGAATGACAAAGATCATGTTGGTAAGTTTGACTCTTCGGTTGATAGCAATCTGGTTGTCAATTTATTGACGTCCAGGATCCAACAGCCTATTAGCAACAGGGTATTCATCAACAACTTCATGATCATCTGGGGTGATATCTTCCACTTCATGCTTGACGTCTTCGTCAGGAACTGGAACCAATTTCTCTCTACTTTCTTCAGTTTCGTATTCTCCCTCAGCTTCTCTCGTCGCTGTTGCTTCTTTGACTTCTGTGACTGGTCTAATATCTTCATCTTCTTCAGTATCGGCATCTGCGGTGTCATCGACCTCATCTTTATCATTTTCCTCATCTCTATCAGTTTCTTCGCCATCATTTTCGTCCGCACGAGAAGCAGTTTCGGGGTCAATACCCCTCAGCGACTCGTGTTCCTCACCGAAAATACCTCCGAATTGCAAGTTGTTACCGCGACTGGTAACAACGCTAACAATTCCAGAAGCTCTAGATTCTGGAATAATGGAGAAGACTACCAACAACACCAAGTCTGCTCCAAATAATAACCAGTTAAGAACTCCGAAACCAATGGCTGCTTGTACATTTCTGCAGAACGTGCTACCATAGCAGTTAACTCCACCGTAGTCATTGGCCAAAGCAGCAAACTCCGCTAGCCAGAAAATGAAGAACACCGCTTCAAGGATGAAAACAACTATGAATGGGACTTTCCTGAGTAGGCCAGCTACCAGGATTGGAATTAAGTAGAACAAAGTGAAGATAGAAATAACGAGTCCGTAGACTCCTGTGCCGTAAGTTCCATCACCAAACCAGTGGTCATTAAAACTGACCACCGATGCGGTGAGTCCCAAGGAGATGATGGTAAACAATAATTGAGCAACACGGATGGATATACTAACGATAAAACGAATACTCATAGTGAACTTCGATACTTTACTTCTAACAAAAGGGTATAGAGAACGAAAAAGAAGAAGAACACTACACTAATAATAATAACAATAATAACACATCTCGCAACTATATATATAATATTATACATCAATGATATCACGCCTCCATTTATAAACATCACACATTTCTTGACCAAGGGTCTAATTAGCGATTACTTAAAAGGGCTAGTTTGGCTGTAAATTCATATCGCCCGTAAAATATTGCCTGCACACCACAGCAAGTGATTATGCACCTCTTGGGGCCAGTTCCCAAGTCAACCGCTGGCAGTAGGTCTAGATCGAACATGTATTGGCTGAGGTACAGTAAGGTATAGGCATTGGACTCCGTGTACAATCCCAGTTGCCGGATTGTGGTTAACAGCAATAGCTGAAACCCTAAATACATCAAAACATGGGATGTGCCAAAGATGCTTCCAAATAGACGTATTACTCGCATTGCCGCAAATGGCACATAACAAACACAAACAGAACTAATGTTGTGCGCATCCCCACCACAACATCATAACATCACTAAAAGTAAGGCAACCCCTGGCATCAACAGTTTATACAATACCTCTGCTGGTTGTTGTTTATATGAGAGTGGCGGGACCTGCACAATTCTTGTGCACCACCCAATGTAGCATTCTCGTATTACTGCATTGTGACCGCTTTGGTCACTGTTATTTGTAGTGTAGTCGCCTCAAGGTTTCTGAAACGGGGCAAGAATCCAAAATCTGTAGAAACCAGTTGTATTTGCTAGCTCTTGTGCCAATAATGTAAGTTCTGGTCAATTCGTGCGAAATGTAGGGGCGGTTTGTAGTGGCAAACTCGCCCGAAGCCGATCAATTGAAGCTGTCAGGAGATATAGTACTCTCAGAAGTGGCAGCATTATGAGGGGAGCGAACCTTTCAAATGAATCTGACACAGACTCTCTTCTTGCTCGCGGTAATACCTGAAGTTGTTGTAGTATGGCCCATGAAAAAATGACGTGAATGGACTGCAATAGATT
Organism: Scheffersomyces insectosa; assembly: GCA_030572575.1. NCBI lineage: Eukaryota > Fungi > Ascomycota > Pichiomycetes > Serinales > Debaryomycetaceae > Scheffersomyces > Scheffersomyces insectosa. Next base: position 142,269 of record JAJMAO010000015.1, read on the forward strand.
GACAATACTAATATCTCAAACACACAAGCGAATGAGAATTTTCTCTCTTTGTTATGTAACATCACAAACCTGAAGAAATAGTTATTCTATCGAGCATGAATAGCGTTGGAGTTACATGGTAAACTGAGTCATCGTAAATATATTGGTTCTATGTCTAGAAGATATGAAACCTAGTAGAAGGGCCAATCGTATTTCAAAAATTATAAAGAGCAATAGGTCGGCTACCAAAATACTCATATTAGTAGTTGTATATTATAGCGAACAAGTAAATAATAGAAATAATCTCACATTTATACAGATGAACTATTCAAATCAGACTATATTTTTCCACTGACATGAAGAGTGGTCAAAAATAAGTCCCTATCATATCCTCATAACTAAGGGTAAGGCCTTGATGCGTCGTTAGCATCACCAACTGGACCATTGACGACTACATCATTATGGTGGTCAATTGAGGTTGTGGTCGTTGCCTGATCTTTAACTTCTCTTGGCTCGTCGTCACTGGTATTGATACCAACATTGGCCTCTTCAACGGCAGGATTAGTAAAACCTGCTTCACTCTTAACAGGAATGGCTGTAGCAAAAATTGCACCCAATTGGAAAGTAGTCTGAGATTTGAAGTGTTGAGAAGCACCTTGCACTTTACTGGATGGTATAATTGTGAAGACAATTAATAATATAAGACTAGCTGTGAACAACAACCAATTGAATAAAGCGAATGGAATAAGAGATTTTCCGATTTTGCACCAATTAAGGTAAAAGCAACCATAGCTACCGAAATCTTCTGCGACTAAAGCAAAGGAAATCAACCATACTAAGGCAAACCAAGATTCAAGCACAAGAAGAATGACAGGGAATGTCGTGTTAGCAAGGCTGAATGGCAAAGCCCCTCCAATGAATGCAAAATAGATAAGTGTGAGTATAGAAATAGCCAAAGTAAAAGAGACTCTGCCTTCATTCCAGCGAAATTCGTTGTCGAAATCGGCAATATATGCAGCAGAAAGAGCAAGAATCAAAAACGAGAACAACAATTGGGCACCACGGATACCATAGGAAATTAATTGCTGTGTAGAAGCCTTCATTGTTGGTAAAATTTGCAATTGAGTGTATAACTTGGTTAGTTAATGGTTAAATAGAAGAAAGAAAGTGTTATTTTCATTAGAAACAAGAGGAGATTACGTCGCTATTTAAACAAAGAAACTCAGGAGGGTATGGTTGAAAACCCATTTTAGAGTCACAACGCAAATTTACGATATTAGACTTTCACAGATTATCTTTGACGGTACTGACAAAGTACCAAAAAAACAAATGCTTAAAATATTATGCATGAATTCAGAAAACGTAACCGTGCCTTAAAAAATAGCACCTGTTCGGCATCCACAATGATAAGACTAAGAGAGTGCCTAGTTTGTCCAATTGAAAATTGCTGCATAAGGTACTCTGCAACAGAAGTGTGCACACTGAGATAGAAGGATATATAAAGCTGTAACCGGTACAGAAAATCGAGTACGAACATTCAGAGTGAATGATGCTCTATTTTAATGCGTGAGAAAGCACGAATCTCCTCACCTTGCAGCGACTTTAACCCAGTTCATGTCATTTACGAATAATAAAGTTTGGGGTGTTTGTTCCCTAGCTGAGTTTGTGTGACTTTCTAAATTTGTGGTTCCTTTATACATAAAAATGATAAATAATTTTTTAATCCTGTGCCCCTGTGAAAGTTCATTTACATGACTATTGATTCCTAAGGGTCGCACAGAGTGATTCTTTATGGCCTCTACGATCTTGTTTGTGCCCATAGTAGTTAATTTTGTAGTAGAACGGCACTGGCCTTAACGAATGGTGCTGCCCCGCAAGCAACCTTTGAGTTATTATTGACATGCTACAAATTGAAGTTAGTTAATGCTTATGTGCTCTTCAAACCAGAATGTGCATCCACTAAGCGACGAACGGCGGTAACTGAGTTAAAGCCTCTTTTGGGGGGTAAAATACTTTGGTAGCTGCTGTGGCGGTTGTAGATGTGAGTTTCACCGATTTGTTACTCAACTGCCTCTACAAAACAAATTGTATGATTATGGCAAGAGCAGTACCTACTAAGCCTGATTGTGTAGAGTAACCGCCAGAAACATCGATGACACGCTCCAACTGCTTCATAATTGACAATATTATCGGCATACCCCCCCTAGTCAGTTATTCTTGAAGAAATTATAATTCTGTACCCACTCAGACAGTATCTAGCATTAGGATAGTCATATTTTCTTGTACGTAATTGTAGTTGCTAAGGCTTCTTCCAGCATCCCTTAATAATTAAACTGCCATGTCTACTAGATATGCTTATGAAAAAATAAAAGTGGTTGATACTACTTTACAAAGGCAGAGGGGAGGCTATACATTCAATAGAGATAACTGACCTCCGACTACAGAGAAAATGTGACTTCGAAACACACGGTCAACAAGATCGTAGATCCTGTTATCTCAATGATTCAATATTTGTGAAAATGGAGACTTCCATCGGCAGATTTTATGAAATCTCGCGAAATATAATGATCTTGATATAGCCTCCAGATACTCCAATAGAGAGAAATTTTGGTGATAAGAGTGATCAGTTCATGTAACTTTTCATGTCGATATTGGAAGTATCAGTAATTCATTTATTCTAACATCACCTCCTCCATCGATTAAGAGTCACGTTTAATTATATTCTACAGTCAAGCAAGGTTCGTTGCCTCTAGCACTTGACCTTCGCTCCTAACCTAATAGGGATCAGCCGCGTGGAGATTTGTGTTCACATCTCTGGGCACCCCCTGCTTTCTGCTGTACCATTTGAGATTATACCTCTCTAGATCGCTCTGAATAACAACCGATCCGTGCCTCAAAATTTGACACCGAACTACTTGCACATATATCAACACTTACTGGCCAATGATGCAAGATGTGCTTTGAAAAGCCTCTTATATTCGGTGGAGAGAATGTTTCATCCTGACATATCAAAACTTTAACAATGGAATAAGAAGCATCTTAGGCAATTTCAGTACAAACGAATCAAATCTTGTGGCTCTCTCGGCCCGACAACTATGTTTCGAAGTTGTCATGGTGGGTTCACGCCATTGTAACATATGTCTCTTTTACCGGTTTTGGATATAACGTTTTTTAATTTTTTTTATAGGATCGATCTTTATTACTTTTTTTTATCTGGCTATTTTTATACTGCGGTTCGGATGTTTTTATTTTTTAACCTCAAAATTTTGAGCACTCTTAAGCCTATGCGAGAAGTTCCATTCAACAAAGTTGGTTGCGTGGTCTAGTTGGTTATGGCATCTGCTTAACACGCAGAACGTCCCCAGTTCGATCCTGGGCGGAATCACTTTCTTTTTTTGGAAATTACTAGACTCATTCATCACCTTATCATATTGAAAGGCTATCAGAAGCTTATGTTCCTTCCTGCCTTGGTTGAAAACTATAGTTGCAGTAATATATGAAACAAATTTCAATTGTAGTGCATATGCACATCAAAAGTTTAAATCCTAATCTGTATCCTCTTGTCCGTGAACAAGTAGAATTCACCCAAGCTATGTGTTGAATTCTGGCCATCTGTAGCCATCTGTAGCAATAGGAATTTAATCGAATACATTGAGATTCGGAGTGAAACGACTGAACTATTCCATCTTCTCGTACGTGAATCCCTTTTTCAACTATTCTTTGCACGAGTCCGACTAAGAGACCAGAATGCTGGTAGATCTTAGATTATCGTATTGAAATCGACTTATATTTATCACATAATTTTGTTACTGATCTACTAAGCTAAGAAACATCAAGCAATACCAAAGGAAGGTAGCAAATCACAACTTACAATGTGCTACAAAGAATATGTAGGATATGTTGAATATCGTTAAAATGCGGAGAAAATTAGATTTACATGAGGTTGTGAGCGCTGATACTAAAAATGTATTTAGATACTTAAAAGGTACAGTAGTAGTTGCATATCCGTTTTAAGCATACAATGGCTTAGGGAATGTTCTGTTCCACTCTACATCACTTACGAACAATTATAATAGTCGCGTTATTTAAGCTATGACTTTCGGAGAGTATCTATCTAAAGATGGTACTTGCCTGTCCTAGTCACTTCATTCCAGAAATTTCCGTCCAATGAACCGCTGTAATGTTCTAGCTTCCAAATATTCAATTCTATAATAAAAAATCAAGAATCTATAAAAACTACTGAATTCATTATTATCTTTTTGTAACTGATTCATTTGGTCCATTGTGCGAAGTTCGTATTTTGCCCTAGCTGTAAGTACGAACATTTCACATACTTCAATTGATGTTTACAAATTGAAATTGGAGACACTAAACTTAATTGTATACTCCGAATCGGGAAAAATTGCCCATCTGAGAGCATGTTCTAGAATACCACAGTTTTGTTGTGTGTTTATGTTAAGAGAAGCACTTCCTATCAGTCAAACCAAGTCTATTTGAGAGCGGAAATTTTACCATACCGCGGAGTTTAACACTAAATGAGGAAGCCAAGACAAATGCTTGTGAGCTATTTTATGAGATGTAATTTAGTTGAAGTTTGATATTATATATTATTACAACCTATGTACATGTATGGAGATAGAGCATTAAATATAGTCATCCCCAAGAATTGCTTCAGATATTTTAATCACACATTTCGGTCTTTGTTCAGCTTGATGCTTTTGATTCGCATTCTTTTTGAAGCTCTTCGTACATAAAATCACTGAGTTTGAGTAATCCCAGGGTACCATTACACAATCTGTATAAGTTGTTACTCTCATAGGAACCCGGGATCATTTTTCCACTGTCGCTCACTTGTATGTATCCGAAGACATTCTCCATTTCTGGGACCCTTGCATATCTGGGGATTTCTCTGAAGTCATAAATCGGCATAAATGAGGAAGCGTTCATCCCGGCCTCCATGATGAAACTGAAGTCATCGTGGATTTTATTCTTCACGGTCTCTTGCAAAAGCAGTAAGAATTCCTTATTAGGCACAAACGTATTTGGTGTCACGTCGTGCTTGACTTTACTATGGCCTATAACCAAGGCATCTGGGTTCGGCGATAAAGAGTACGCATAGTGTGAGTTGCTATCGTGTATGTATATCTGACTATTCTTGTAGTATTTAGATAGGAATCTAGACTGGAACCGAACTAAGCCCCGGATTGGAGATGACACTGTGGTGTTAGCCCTTGGGAAGTACCTTAACATCTAGAATGGAATCCACGGACTGTATGACTGTACGGATATAGAAAAGAGTACCCATACCACAAATGGTGGAGTATTTTTCACGACCAAAATCGCTACTGTCAATTTTTCGGTTGCTAGACACAAGCGGGACTAAACTTCCTATTGCGGCGCGAACTTTCGCTCTTGATAGATGTTATCAAAGAGGTAGACGGCAGTTGTTGGTGATACGGTGGTTTGGATCCAGAGAGCAAGTATGTGACTATGAATTAGGACAACGGGCAAATGTGGTAATTAATAAAGGACTTAATTTTTAAAGCAGTCTTTACAGCAGACACAATTATCCGTGCATTGATTTTATGTTTTAATCGCCGTAGACTGTCTTCTATATTCCTCTATAATAGTAAATGCAGTTATGACAGTATTACCAGTTCCAAGGCCGGCCCACACCAAGAAAGAGACAGTGCGAGATTATTGTCTGTATTTGTGCCCACATGATAATGTCACTAATTAAGCTTATCATGCCTTTAATGCTCCAGCCGACAAGGTAGGTGCATTCCTAAGCTCCGAAGCCGTACAGCTATCTGACTGTAGCAATGTGATCCGACCGAGCCTTCCTTTCTTTGCTCTTCCCTCTTGTCTTACTCATCCACTGGCAATACCTTCTCTCATTCGTACCTCGCTCACTCTCACGCTTTCTCACTCTTCTTGACACGGAATTACGCAGCAATCTTTGTTCCTCCAGATCCTGTGCTTAACTTCCAGATCGTTACCTAGATTGTTGATAGTTACTCCGTAGTTTGGTTCCCCGTCTTTTCTTTTTCTGGTCCCTTAGCCTCAATATCAAAACCCGACTGGTAGTGAAAAATATTCCATACGGCAGTGTATGGAAAGGTTTAGGCGTTTAGTTCCATTGGTCTTTTGTCTCCGATAAAGATCACTATTTCACATCTGTTCGTGTTACCACTTATTAGGTGGTGATATCCATTCGCATTGGATTGCTCACTACACTCGACACTTTTCACTCACTGTTTGCCCCAGAAATCGTACCCAACGCTCCAATGGCCCATTCCATAGCGTCGCCGGGTTCTTCATCGTCCGACTCCGAGGAAAACAGGTCTTCCACAGAGGAGCCTAAAAAGCGTAATAGAGTCAGAACAGGCTGCTTCTGCTGTAGAAAACGAAAGAAGAAATGTGATGAAGTAAGACCTTCTTGCAATGCCTGTGTTCGTAACAGAGTGAAATGTATATACCCTACGAGACACAACGAGCCACTTCCCGTCGGTTTTGCCTTGGAAGAAGCCGATAGCGACGAAATGCCCGAGAGAAGATCCAAGAAGAGAAAGAGCCATATTTCCTCGGAGCTCGAAGGTACCAACGATCCAAACTCCCTATTTAATGTCATAGTTCTCAACCCTGGTCCGGTTAAACTGCACTCTAACAGCGATAAGACGATCACCGCCAGATCAGAGTTGCAACAAATATTTGAATATTCGACGAAAACAAAGAAGAGCCACAAGTCCTCGAAGAAGCGGAAAATAAAGGTGGAAGAAGCCAAGATCTTTGAGATCAAGTCACCAATTACTGACTTAGATGAAAATGGTACTACTACAGCTAGCAATGCCAGTAGTCCTACTGAGACTACTATATCAGAACTATACGGATCCTCGGCCGTAACAGCTTTCACTGGCTCTCCTTCTGGAGACAAGTTCTTCATAGCTAATTCGAAGTATATCCCAAACATGACATTAGCAACACAAGATTCAGAGTTATACAATCATTTCATTCACGACTTTATGCCTTCGGTGTCATTACCACATTCTCATCCTATGCTTTCACCTGATCACGTTTGGGTGCAATTGGCTTCACAATCTGACATATTAACTGATGTCTACTTGTGCTGTGGAGCTTCTTACTTGGCGTATATTCACGATACACATGGCGTAGAATCCAAGGAAGTCACCCAACACTATGCAGCATTGGCGGAGTCTAAGTATAGTAAGGCTGTGAGCTCATTGAGTAACGCCGTTTCCAACAGTTCCATAGATTTGGACAGTGATTGGCTTTTTGCAGCCTGTTTGGCACTCTGCCTCAGAGATCGTTCTTTTGGATTAAATGGTTCCAGATGTGCAAAGCATTTGATCTTCGTATATAATTTGATAAAAAGAAGAGATATCAAGAAGAGGGAAACGCTCAAAGAGGAAGAGACCTTCGCCACAGATATCTCCTCCTCTTTAGCCACAAGAATAACACCGAATGAAAGGTCGTTCATAGACAGCTTTGTTTTCAATTACTCTGCTGCATTGCTTTCTTGTTCCATACGTGATTTGATCACTCTTCCATCTCCGTTTGAATTCTTTCCTCAAGTGAGACAATGGCTCAATTACCCAATATATAAGAATTGTGATGTGAAGTGGATGAACAACCCAGTTTTGGGTTCAGCTTTGGACAGTTTTGAAGTTATTTCAAAGCTTTCGTGGCTCTTGAGGCTCCATTTCAATTATGATGACTCGGAAGTAATTGCAGAGCATTATATTGGTGATGAAAAGTTCTGGAGCTTGATATTGCCTCTCAGAAATGACATAGAAATGATAGAAAGAAGGAATGTGCTTACCCAGGAGGAGTTGAATTCACTCAAAATAAAGAGCATCAAGTCATATAAGGCACTCAGAAGTAATTTGGCTGTTTCGATAATGACTATAAATGCAAGCAAGATTCTATTAGAGAAAGTCATCAACCCCATAATACCCTCGTTTTTGTCAGTTATTCAGTTTCCAGCAAAGACAATCTTGGAGGAGTTGTGTGACCATATTCCATTGGAAAATCACTCATCTTGCTTGATAACTCTTAGTTTATTCATTGCTGGAATATCGATTATTGACCAGAGACAGAGGCAGCTTTTTTCTCATAAGTTGATTGAAATATCAAACATGCTATGCTCGAATGTAGGCAAGAATATCTTGAAGATTCTTCAGGTCGGATGGGAAAAGGAGAACACCGACAAAATCACATTTAATTCGGGGGATAAGGGTTATAAGTGCTTCGACTTGATCTTTGACAGACCAAGCATCGAACTGATTACTTTTTAATGGGTTTTATAGATATAATAAACGTTGGATATCATCAGTAGGTCCAATAAATGTAAGTCTACAATCTGAATGTCAATATGCAATGCCATTTAATTCTAATTAATTTGGGAAGTATGATTTAACAAGTCGTATTGAAACAGTTGTTTGCTCTATTTTTTTCATCTACTACATCGGTACATAGCCTGAGATCAGCCCAACATACTTCTCTTTCTTCCTCTCAAACGAACATCCTCCAACTTTCGTATCGTCTCTACTAACTTCTTACCACCTTTTTTACCGAACTCGCTAGACTTATGACCGGCTTCGTAGCCCTCTAAGAGCCACAGATTGTACTTGTCTGAAAATACAGAATGAGTACTCAATATAGCTCTCTCTAAGACGTACAAATCCACTGCTTTGTCTTCAGGCAAATTAGAATAAGACGACAATCCGAAGTCAATTAAGATTGGTTCTCCATCTTGCAATAAGATGTTAGAAGATGTCAAGTCGCCGTGTATCATATCATTCATGTGCAATTTTGCTATGAGCTCTCCTACTTTATTACAAGCGGCCTTTACGTCATCAGCAAGACACCTTTCCTCGGATTCATTTCGTTCCAAATACCACAACCAGTTCTTGAACGAGCTCACTTCGCCATTAGGCAATTCTGATCCCAAGCATTCCATCCAAATGATACCATTTTTATAGTCCGCCAGTATCACAGATGGAGAATTTATGCCTAGTTTTGACAATTTGGCCATGAATTTGACTTCACCAATCGTTCTATTCTTGGTAATGCTAGCGTCTATCTTTGGGTGTCTGTATGGCTTCGAGGGCCTGAATTTTATGATGAACTCCGAGTGGTTTTTCAAGTACGGATTCTCTATATACGGATGAACCTTCGTCTTGAACACAAGTGCTTCAGCGCCCTGAGAGACCACTTCTAGAGGAATATTAGGGAGGTATCCCTGGACCTGGGCCACCAAACGATCTGTCATTTTGCAGCTATTCTCTTTACCACGGCAAAATACCAATTTCTCACCTACAACAACCAGAATCTACCCGTTTGCGGCCCTTTCACCTCTTCTTTCCTCCATTCATATACCCATTCATTCACGCTGCAACGATCTCATTCCTCATCGTGCGATGGTCCCGCCACAATAGACTGCGGTACGGGTCTCTTAACACTCACTGCTAATGCTCATAGTAACCAGCGCTACCACCTTTTAGACGCTGCAGTTTCCGTTGCTTTATCTGTTAGTGTGAGCCGGGATTTGGAATATGGGATCTTTTAGTAAGGAAGTGACTATCGTTTGTTCTCGTACAAGTTGGTGTATCTTGTCGAGTTTTCATCGTGAGAACATAAAATCACACAATCGGGTATACTTCCATGGGCACAATGGCGTCGTCGAATCTTACCTACGTGATCCCTCCGTATCTCCTTAATACTTGTGTGGGGTCGGAGCTCCAACATGAAGTCGCCTTTCAGGACAAGCAGTTGAGCTTGTTGAATGTCATCTCCACCGATTCCCCCAATTTCTACACAGAAAAATCGAAACCAAACAAGAGCGTGCTGTTCTCCGACGATCCCTATCTAAACGAAATCATCAAGGAGAAATTGCTCTACAAGCTCGCCATCATCGGGGCTTTGGGCGATAGTCCTATGGAGTTCAACAGGGACGATGATGCATACTTGTATGAGCTCTACTTGATATTCAAGAACAGACTCCTTCAGGACGAGAACGAGAAGTCCGCCTCCGCAAATATCGACCATGAAACGTTGGCAGATCCTGTGACATCAAAGACCCAACCATCCGTGTTTAGCTCCACGAAAGTCGGTGAAATTAGCTTCTCCAACTTCTACAATTTCCCTAAGGAGTACAGGAAATACTTTGACCAACCACTCAGAGAAGTTCTTCTTTCCACAAAGTTGAAGGCCACCCACAAATACAAATTGCCTCCTTCTTTTGTCCAATTCGATAAGGATCATTTCTTTGACTATCCCTTGCCAATATCGTGGAGTCCCTTGGTGCCTAACACATATCTTGATTTCCTTAGCAAAGCATTGAACTTAGAAGTCGACAACAAACTGGGCTACTCAATTATCAATTTATCGACCGACAGTGGTACGGAGAACTTCGACGATATCAAAGACTCCATAAAGAGTCGTTTCTTCAACTTCATCAGTGACAAAGCAATTAACCCTTCGACGGGTATCTTTTACTATGAAATCGAAGTAGAGCAGGAAGCGACAGAGGCCAGCAAGTTCAAACCTATTCTTGCAATGAACGACCAATCTATTTGTTCCGACTCATCATTGAACCTTTCCACGGGATTTACCAAAAGATTTATCAACTTGGAAACTAGCCCAACCACTACTGTAGTAAACCAAAACAGTCTGGAGAGAATTGATTTGGAAAAGATCAAGAATGATATCTTTTACAACGAAAACTATTTGATAAATGAACTGATCACCGAAGAAATAGAGAACTTACTTAGTTTAAAGCCAGGTGAATTCAAAGGCAGTTTTGCAGTCAGTTTTGAGGACCTGGCATTTTACAACTCCATTAAAAGTTCGGAGTCCCTTCAAAGAACAGCGATATTAAATATGAATAGACGATTAACTACGTTGAATAGGTCAAACCTAATTGAATTGGACTCAGGCAGAATTGACATAGGAGTTCCCTTCAAAACACGTTTGGTACTGGAAAGTACAACGACGAGACTATACAAGACTGACACAATAGGTTGCGGGATCAACTTTATTGACAAATCACTCTTCATAACTTTGAATGGTGTACTTGCCAGAATAATTACCGAGGAGGAATTGCAATCGAATAGCCCCTTGAACGATAACTTGTTCAGTGACAACAGAGATAAAAACAAAGACAGCACCATCTATCCAATGATTGGCTTCAAATTAAATGAACTTGAATCACAAAAAGAGGGCCAGGATCAGTCAACTTTGCAGATAAGAACCAACTTTGGTTTTAAGGAATTCAAGTTTAACATAACGAACTATGTGAAGAATTTCAAAAATGAGAACCAACGATTCTTATATTTGTCATTACTAGACAAGATTCAAAGTAACACCACGGCTGTATCTGATAGCACAAGTGACATCGAAAAGTCAATATTGAATATCAATGAAGACTCATCTATGCTAAACAAATTGATTAAAGGATACCTTAATCATGAGGGTTACTTAGATACCTTCAAGTCCTTCAATGCTGACCTCAAAAACTTGTCAGACGAAATAGGAAGCACGTCAAAAAAGCCGGAAGTCGATGACTCGGTTATTTTGAATAAGTCTCATGCGGTTAATAGACAATTGATTAAAAAGTACTTATTAAAGAACGAGTTTGATCTTCTTCTAAAATTTCTTTCGATCAACTATGCAAAAGTCTTCTCCACAGCAAAAGGTAATACTTTAATATTTGAGGTTAACATGTTAAAGTTCATCTACTTATTGAAGAAATACATTGAAAGGAAGTTAAATCTCCACGAATACGAATTCGAGTTTGAGTTCAAAGAAGCGGAATCTGAAGGGGCGTTATATGAAAAGGCGTTCGATTTCCGCCTTGAATTGCAGCAAGTTTATAAACTCAATGTGTCGAGATTAGCGAAGATTGACGAGTTATCCTCTGTCTTTTTGGTCAAAGATAAAGAGGGCTTGAAGAATTTGCCTGATATCACTTCAAAGATGAGTGACTATGTTAAAATCCAGTCCCACTTGTTGGCTGAAATAAACAGAACCATATTGCAGAGCTTGGGTTTTAAAAAGGTCTCCAACCTTGAGAAGATATTTAGTAATGTGAGCAATAACATCAATGCATTGAGTCTCCAACACAATGATGATAAGTTCTCTTTGGTGAACTTTGAGAAAGATCATATGGACTTATAAAGAATATAATATGAAGAAATGACTCATTACTTTTGATATATCGATAGAGATAAAATATATGACTAACGAATATTTACTTTTTAGTCTTCTTAGACTCTGATGTAGCTTTACCTGTATCTGCTTTACGTTTACGGTTGCCCTTCTCAGGTTTGATGTCCTCCTTTTTTGATTCTTTTGGGTTGCTCACATTGAGTTTGGGCTCTTTCTTTATTGAATCTTCTTCCCCTCCGCTATCATACTTTTTGAGTTGCTCTTCAGTCACATCAAAGGGTACCTTGACATTAGCTAACTTGAAAAGTCTCTGCAATTCGTATGATTTCAATGACCAGGCTCCTTTCTCGAGTAAGTCAAAGGTGATGTCTGGCTTTGCAGAGAGAATATCGAGGTAAACTGGCAAGAACTCTTCCAAGTATTCTTTGGCATTATATTTAATGGGTGTGTCTGGTCTCTTTGGCTCCACTACGTAGTAAAGGAAACTTTCATCAGACATGAAAGGAGGAGCTAATGATGGTTCGAGATCTTTAAGTAGCGATAAGATAAGACTACCGGTAGCTGGTCCAACACCTCTTAATTCACAAACCTTCTTGAGAGATACTTTCACGGCTTCCTTGTATTGTTTTCTGTCTTCATCTGTAGCTTCAACCCAACCGTCTTCTCTGATTTTGGCACTTGTGCTCTTCAACAAGATTGAAAACGCCTCTTTAGTTACGGATTCCACGTCTGGTTCTTCGTTTGACTTGATTAATTTCGGTAAGGTAGACCGGAATTTACCATTAGCGAGCTTCCAATCCAAGAGAAGCACCAATTCGTCTTTATTGAGCCATGTTTTGTTCTTCTTATACCGCGAGCTCAATTCCTTTGGCAACTCGGTATTTCTCCACTCCGTCAATTGAGCAAACGTCAATTCCTTCCCGTTGTGTTTATATCTTTTGGCCGATTGATTTGAAAGTTCGTCAATGATGACAGGATACAACTCGGATGCTGCAGTCGCAATGCGATCTATACTCTCACCCATCTCTTTTCTTTTACCTTCACTTCTCACTGAATGTGAATTGCTCATTAAAGAATATAAATTAAATATTTCGCAGAATCTACATTAACTGAGTATTTGTTTCTTCGCACCCAAATATCTTAATTACTGTTATGGGGTTGTAGTGAACGAGATGTGTTAATTGGGTGTTGAAGGATTAAAATATTATTGGATGAGTTTATGATAATTGTACAGAGAACAAACCAAGGGATAAGGAATCCTAGAATACAGATTTCATGCTATTGAGATGTTGTTTGAGTATTAATTGAAATATGCTTATGTGATTCATATTTATGAAGAAAGTGCTTTTAGTAGATGTGATGCTAATTTGATACAAATCGTACATACGATTTACTTAACAATAGTGATAATTTTACTAATATTTGGAGCACACAAACACAACAGTACGAATATATCTACAATACTAATAGATAACATCAGTTTCACTGACTGGGTATGTTACTTCAATACATTCGTATTTCGTATTTTCATAGATTAATATCTAATTGAATAAATAGGTTCGTAATTATGTACAAGTTATTTCTGAGTATTCACCACTGGTTCAGCTTGGTCCAGGGTGCTTTCTTTGTATGTGAATCTTCTTCTTGGTGTGAAGCTGATGGGTATGCTGAGATCCATGATGATGTTCTGGACGAGCGAATAAACCTGGGAGCTCAACCAATACAAAGTTAAGGCAACGGGTGCATTCAACGAAATTGCCATCATGAATACAACTGTCATTCTAGACAAGTTAGAAATGGCGTCTGTCAACGTCGGTCTGAGCTTTCTTCTCGCTGTTAACCTCAGTAATTCCAAAGTCTTAAAGGTCCATTCAACATTGCAAAGAGCAGTCACTCCAAGAAGAATCGGAAAGACATGAAGCAGATCAAATGACGTCAAATCTGTAAACCAAAGTAACCCTTGCAGATATAAGTCTGGGTCCAAAGGCTTGTTACTTAGACTATCCCAGGACGTCCAACCGCTTAGATCTCTCATTGTCATGGACATACAAACCCACAATGGAACTTGAAAGGCTGGCAATATCATATTTTTCCAGAGCTGAACGTTATTCTTCTTGAATAATTCCTTTTGTCTCTTTCTTGTTTCTTTAGTGGCCAAAACAAGAATTTCCTCGTATTTCATTGCAGCTAATGGCGATTGAAGTGGAGCATATGCTTCTGGATCTTTAGTATCACCCTCATTAGCTGTTTTTAATGCTTTTTCTGCTTTTCTTTTGGCCGCTTGCACTTTCTTTGCAAGGTTCAACTTCAATACTGGGTTCATGGCTCCTACAATAGGACGAAGAGCACTCTGTTTTTGCACTCTTTTCCTCTGGAGAATTGCCAAGGGTAGTGTCCATACACTTCTAAGCGTGAATGTCGTTACTGGAATTAAAAGCCACCATGGAATACCCGAGTAGGCGTGAATAGCTTGAAGTGTTTCAGTCATGCTAGCCACTACAATATGGGGATCAATTGAGTAAGCTCTCGTTTGATTTTGGCCGACTCGCCTTACAACCGCCTGGGGCGGTACTCGTAGCCTCCCCAAACTGTATTTAAACATGTGCCGCTACTTCTACTACCGAACTCCAACAAATTTCAGCGTCTATTACAGGTTTCAACGAGTGCCAAGGTCCATAATATACTCTTAATCTGGCGATTTAACTTTTGATAAAGTCACGTGAACGTATATTTTATGGAACACGTGACTAAAGTGGAGTGACCCACAGCGGTCTCGAATTTTTCAACCTCCAACAATGCTAAGAGTGATTAGAGAAGTTTACAAGAAGAGTGGTAGGGAAAGAAGATATAATACCTTGTAGTCTTTGGTCTATATTGTATTTTAATAAATTAGCATTTCATCATTATGTCTAGTAGAACGGAAAGGGCCTGCATGCTTTGTGGAATAATCCAACCCATGAAGAGATTCGTGGACTATGGATGTCCTAACTGTGAAAGTCTTTTGCACTACCAAGACAACGAAGAAGGACAAGTCCAAGATTGCACATCGCCATCATTCGAGGGTTTGGTAGCTTTGGGCGCAGATAATAGAAACTCCTGGGTTGCTAGATGGTTGAGAATCGACTCTTTTGGTGCCGGACTCTACGCCGTCAAAGTCAATGGTAAGTTACCTCCACATATAATCAGCGAGTTAGAAGCACAAGCTGTGATATATAGACCAAGAGACGGCAGTGCGGAGGATTAAGAGACTCGTCGTTTCTATGGAACAGTCCGCTAAAATTATTAATGGGAAAACAATATATCAGTTGTGTTATGGATATATTTGAAAATGTCGAAGGTTTTGAATCAAAGATATCGTGTCTACCCTTTTGACACAACTCCTGGACTCCAAGCTATAGACTATGTCAAAATCTATAAAGCATCGGGCAAATGACCCTATTAACCCATATTGTACAATACTTCATTTCACTTCTTTCTAATAGATTTAAAAAGTTTATTATTCTTACAAATTGTTAATATATATACATTCTATAAATTAGATGTTTATCAAATTTTCGTACATATATCATCCTTACTGGATGGCTCCGAATAGCTTGTTCAATGTACCAGACTTGTCCCAAATGCCTCTATCATTCCAAATTATTTCCATTAATTTGGCTGTTACGATTTCCAACATCTCGATACTAGAACGCTCGGTCTTAGTTAAAAGAACCTCCTCGAATCTGGAAACCTCGTTTTCATCAATAATCAAGTTTCTGGCCAAGTCCTTCTTGACTTCCTCCTCCTCGGCCTCAGATTCTGATTCGCTCACATGTCCGTTAATTTCTGAAGTCACTGTCTCATCCACTACTGTACTCTCAACAATTTCAATAATCTGCCCATCAGTTTTCGATCCATTAACGTGAACCTTCTCATGCACAATTGCAATTTCTGTTGTTTCAGGAGCTACAACTTGGGCTGCATCTTCTATCACAGCATCTTCGGGGGCATTTTCAAGTGCTCCTGGTAAACTCAGCTCTTGAACTTCACCATTATTGATAATCGTTCCATTTTGCACAAGGTCTCCATTTGGAGCAGTTATATCAATTGCATTTTCCAAAAGAGTTTGTTGCTGCTTAGCAAATTCATCAGAAAGAACTTTGTGCTCCTCTAATAAGCGCTCCTGTTTTGCAATTTCTCTTTCTCTCATTTCCTTGCATGCATTTAAGAACTCAGAAGTTGAAAAATCATCCACACCGAACTGAGCATTGGTTAACATTTCATTGGCCTTTAATATTCTCTCTCTGTCTCCAGATGTAATGCAATCCTTGACAATCATCTTAATATCTTTTATGAATTGTTTTGGCTCACTGTAGAACCCATTCCACAATCTCTCTTCAATGATGTCCAAGTCCATATTATAGTAATATTTACCTGTGGAGATCTCTTTAATAGTATCCTCGTGACCAGGATCATTCGATCTCACGTAGGCAACTTCGTACTGCAATAATGGATTCTGTAATACAGCTGGATCAAAGATATGTGCTAAGAAGTTTTCATCAATAATTGGCTTCTTAAACCGTTTGTAACGGTTTTTGAATAAATCCATGAGTCCTGCAAGTTTAATCTTCAAAACGTTCTTGAGCTTGGTGTCGTTATATTCAATTTGCTTTTGTTTCTTTTTGTCGCTAAGTTCGCTTGCTGCAGTGTTGCCACCCTTAACTATTTTAAGCTGTTTGAGTTTTCTCTTTGGTCTGTTTTCCAAGTCGTTAATGAACTCATATGGTTTCATGTGTAACGTCTTGGATAAAGTGCTGAAGTATTGTAATCTCTGCTCTCTCCTTGGATTAGTGAGTTTAACATTGTTCGCCAGGTTATCAAGGCCAAAGATCAACTTGACCTCTGGGTCTAAATCTTCGAAGTTTGACTCGGCAATACCAAGGAGGAGAACCTTTTCATTACTCTTAAGATTTCTGAGCAAACTGGACAAAGTGGCCCTCGCAGAATGTGGTACGACTTGGTACCAAATATCAATATTTGGTATGAAAATTATGGATGGTTGATGTCTTCTTGCTTCAATAAAGGCTTGAACAATACTCAGTTCTGGTGTTCTGGTTGCATCACCAAATATATTACCCATATCTAAGGACTGGACCTGGAAGCCTTCCAAATAATTCAACACAGCAGCACTTAGATATTGTTGACCATTACCAGGGTTACCGCATATAAGTAAATGTGGCTTGCAAACTCTGCAATTCTCTAAGTTACGCAACAACTGTTGCCTAGCAAAACCTCCATCTTCATCATCAATCGAAGGATCCAAGTATAGGGCTTCATCTAAGGCAGTCAACTTCTTCTTACCAGGTAATCCCACTGCATCGGGAAGCAAATCGTTTAGCTTGGCAGTTATCTCAGTTAACCTCTCTTTGAGTAACGGTTTCAAATGATCTGGCAAAGGAGCCGAGCCTGAAGACGTTGATCTAGCGCTAGATGGAACAATTTTTTCTATTGACTTCATAAAATCTTTGGCGATAACCTTCACTTTCAGAGGATGTACTTCAAGCTTCTCGTTTGTTTTGTAGATCTGAGGATATTTTCTTTGGATACTATGCAAAGCAGCTTCTGTGCACAAAGCCCTCAAATCGGCACCACCGTATCCCTTGGTTAACTCGGCAATCTTCTCCACGAATGGCTCTGCAAGGGGAGGCGTCCACTTTCTAGTGTGGATCTTCAAAATTTCCTTTCTTGAATTAATATCTGGTAACGGGAAGTAGAACTCTCTATCGAATCTACCTGGTCTTCTCAATGCTGGATCAATAGAGTCTGGTCTATTAGTAGCTCCAATGACGATGACCTGACCTCTGTTGTCCATACCATCCATAAGCGCCAACAACGTTGAAACTATGGAGGCATGAATTTGTTCTTGTTTAGATGATCTTACTGGAGCTAAACCATCGATTTCATCAAAAAAGATTATTGCAGGTTGCTGGTTCTTAGCTTCTTCAAATAGAAGTCTGAGCTGTCTTTCGGCTTCACCAACCCATTTACTCAAACAATCAGCTCCTTTTCTCATGAAAAATGTAATCTTACGCTCAGCCGTAGAACAACTTGCGGCCAATGCTCTGGCCATCAAGGTCTTACCTGTACCAGGAGGACCGTGAAAAAGAACACCTCTTGGAGGTGTAATGCCAAAGTTTTGATATAACTCCGGGTACAATAAAGGCAAAGCTACCATCTCCTTAAGCTGGTCAATATAGTTGTCTAATCCTCCAACGACAGAGAAGTCTATATTCATGTCAACTCCTAATGGATCGGTGTCACTCAAATTGTTCTTCTTTTTTCCATCTTTTGTTTCATTCGTGCCACCCGTGATGAGTTTGGTGTTGTTGATGGATGCGCCATTAGCAGCAAATGCTGGTTTCTTTGTGATAGTAGCGTCACCATTGATAGGGACTATCTCATCCTCGGAAGAATCAGAATCATCCAAATTTTGACCAATTGCTGTGTATTTGGAATTATCAGTGGTCATTCCAGGAATAGGAATACCCCCCGGTGGAATATTGACACCGAAAACTGAGGTGACATCACTTCCACCAAACGGCCCAGCAGTTGGGAAAAGGATTTTTCTGTATTCATTTTTGTTCAAAGCTGCTCTGCCACGCTTTCCTCTACCTCCAGCTGAGTATGGGGGAGTAGGTCTCCGGATGTTGTCGAACTGGAAGTCGTTGGTAATAGGTGGAGGGATTGTATAATCTACTTTCTGTGACCTTTCCCTCAACTTGTGTTTTACAGGTGTTTCCAGTGGCGACGAGTCATATAAGTCAGCAATCTCCTTTTGTATATCATCCTCTTCTTCTGTATCTTTTGTCACATCTGCTTCCACTGGTGGAGGAATCTCTTCCAACAGTTTTCCAGATCTCGTCGTTCTTACTCTCAGGAAAGTAGTTGGCTCTATGGATCTAGAGCGTGATCTTGACTTCCTCTTCTTTTTCCTGGGTGGAGCATCTCCATATCCGTAGTCTTCTCCTGAAACGTCTTCTTCGTCCAGTTCAATGAAGTTCTTCTGCTTAATCTTTTCTATGAAGTCGTCGTCACTTACGATTGCGTCATCATCTTCGAAATCCTCATCGTCAGAGTCAAGCTTTGCACGTCCAGCAGAACGCTTAGCCTTGTTTCTCTTTCTTCTTGACTTTGGAAAGTCATCGTCGTCGTCCTCCTCCACATAATCATCTCCGTCGTCCTTTTCCTCTTCACTGGGTGAAGAAGCCAAGTCATCGTCATCGTCAGAGACGGGATTTTCGGCTTTGAATTCCTCGTCGGGGGTTTCTTCTTGTTTAACTGCCTCTTCTGGCTCAGCAACTGGAGCCTCGGTGTCGGCGTACCCGTTATCGACTTCGTCTTCGTCTTCAAAATCATTGCCTGCTTCTTCGGTGTACGAAGTAATAGCCCTTGACCGTCTTGACGGAAGAGCTTCAGTGTTGCCGTAGTCTTCTACTTCAAAGTCGTCCTCATCGTCGTCGTCAATGACGCTTCTTCTGTTTCTTCCTCTTTTACTCATTGTGGTGCACTCGCAGTGAGTTCTCTAGCGACTATGCCTATGAATGAATGTTCCTCTGGTTATATCTTCGCCGATACAACGATATGCTGGTTTTCTGTTATTCTCGAGCTATAGCCCTTGCAGTCCCGAATACTGGCCACTTCTGGTGCTATCTTAACGCTGTTCTTGCTGAAGGGTGAACTACGCGCTGAGGCTTGGCTTAGTTACAGCACTGTTCTCACTCTCACTGCTTACAACCAGGTGAAAGATACTCAGATACAGTCAGCCAATCGGGGTGAAATCGTCGGAAAATGCTCGTTTCTTCGCTCAATCCGCTGTAGCAACCGGTCTAAACACACCCACAGAACTGTCACGTCGGATTCGTTCGCAAAGTGCTGTTTCTCGCAAGCTTGATGGTTCTACTTATCACACCAAAGTGATTGAGAAACTGAGCGATTTTGAATTCGCACAATTTTGCTAGGGCGATTGTGCCGGGGCTGCGTAACCGAAATGGCCCAAAACGGCAATGTCACCAAAATTCGTGAGACTAAAGCAGAGAAGAAAATATCACTGAAACAGGGATCCAGAGGGTGGAGAGGGACGAAGTGCTGGGAAAAGCGTGGATGTTGGAGGGTAACACGGGTGAAAAGTGGGTTCAGGTGGGTTCTGGAGTGGGTGGGATCAGGATGTCGACGCTAAAAAGAACGAAAGATTTTGGGGGCGTGTTGGTGTGGCCCCTCTGCAGCGGAGTAAGATGGCCGCAGAAGTCGGCAAATGTGATAAATTAATGTCAACAGATGCAACTCAAAATTTGCAGCCATTTTAGTAGAGCAGCTAAATCAGTCAGGGTGGTGTACTGAATTGTAGAGGCTGTTCATGGAGGGGCCATTTGGAACGAGACCGAATTCGACTGGTAACTGGCGCTACCATATGGTGCAGGAAGAGAGCGATTGACACAAAGGGAAGCTAAGGGCTGGGTGGAAATGTCAGTAGTGGTAGCGTTTATAGTTATGAATAGTGATAAAGGGGAAGAAAAAGGGGGTTGGTTGTAGTTAATTATTCTAACGTATGTATACAATGTCTATTTTTAAAAGAATAGAGCAAATTAGGTGGATTTCAAGGTTATGAGATTGGGTAAATCATAATTTTGCAACTATTTGCTTATTTCTAACAATTAATAAAGATTTTGGTTCATTTGTTTTATATTATATACAAGTTCATTAAAAGAGGATACCATATACGTTTCAACTATTTACAAGGACTTCTTAGAATTTATAATTCGGAAAAGTCATTCATCTGGTAAGTAAATATTACCAACAAACGAAAACTCGTCTTGAGATAGACTACAAAATGCCAAATAATAGGAAGACTGAATGTTTACTCTCCTAATTTTCAGCTTCTCTCTCCCTTATCTTCACCTTTTCAATAGGCATTTTGTGATGTTTTCCATTGGCTCCTACTCCGTACTCTGAATCAGTTCCTACCTTAGCAAAGTCTGCATTTCTCGCATCCGGAGATACATTCAACCTATCCAATATCTTCTTGGACAAGGTTGGGATAATGGGACTAATAAGAATAGATGATATTCTAGAAGTTTCAGCAGCAAGGAATACAAAGTAGTTTTGCAAAACTTGGAACTTCTCTTTATCTTCTGCTTTGATAGAATCGTCCTTAAGTAACTTGGCATAAGACCATGGCTCTGCAATTTGAAAAACCTGATTTCCGTAATAAAGCGCAGTCCACCAATCTTGAATAGCTCTAATGTGGTCAAAATCACCAAGCTTGCTGTCCATACTGCTGTACAAGCTATCAAGGCTAATCAACAAATTGTTCTTAGCCGCAATGATCAGTTCTGATTGATCTTTACCTATGCCAAAGTCTTTAATAAGAGAGTCTATTTCAGCATATTTCTCGTCGGTGTTGAATTCAACACTTTCTCTGATATTGAAAGATTTATTGCCACATCTCGAGATCAAATTTGCATATTTTCCAATAAGTGACTCTCTAGATTGATGAAGTAGTTCTTCACGGTACTTGCAATCGTCTTGGATGTTGGAGTTTTCCATCAAGAAAAACCTTACCGCATCCTCACCGTAATGGTCCAATATTTCAAAGGGATCGACCACATTACCCAAACTCTTACTCATCTTAAAACCATCACTCAACCAGTGGGCATGAACTACTACTTTCTTTGGCAACTCTACGCCGGCTGCGAGA
The DNA here is from genome assembly GCA_030572575.1 of Scheffersomyces insectosa. Classification (NCBI taxonomy): domain Eukaryota; kingdom Fungi; phylum Ascomycota; class Pichiomycetes; order Serinales; family Debaryomycetaceae; genus Scheffersomyces; species Scheffersomyces insectosa. The sequence goes on from JAJMAO010000015.1 coordinate 164,170, forward strand.
AGGAAAATTGGCCAATAGATACAGTGAAACTTGATGATATCTTTGCCAATGATATGAATAGGTGGCCAAGGACTTTCTACAGGAGTTATAAATTTGTCACCTTGAAGCTCGAAATTAGGCAACGAGACCGCGGTTAAGTAGTTGAGCAATGCATCAAACCACACGTAAATTTTTTGAGATGGATCATTTGGAACTTCAATACTCCACTTAAGCCTTGAACTGGGTCTTGAAATCGATAAGTCAGGTAAAGGAGATTCTTTAAGAATATTCACCACCTGGTTGTATCTATGTTGAGGCAAGATAAATGTTGGGTTCTTTTCAAGGAAAGCTAGGAGCTGATCCTGGAATTGAGACAACTTAAAGAAATAGTTTTCTTCTTCTTGGAATACAACTTCATTTCTTGATTCAATAGAAATCATCTTCTTTTGGCCGGTCTTTTCATCTACGACTTCTTCAATCTGGTTTTCTGGATAGAAAGTTTCGTCGCTGACACAGTACCAGCCGCTATGAGAGCCTTCAAGTATAAGACCTTTGGACATCATCAAGTCCCAAAAGTATTGAACTGTCTTTACGTGGTCCTCGTCTGTTGTTCTCATGAATCTATCGTAGTCTACATTGTATTTCCTGGCCAAGACCTTGAAATTGTCCGATACTCTATCGACCAATTCCTTTGGCTCAATTCCAGCTTTTTCAGCAGCTGCTTGGATTTTCAACCCGTGCTCGTCAGTGCCTGTAAGGAGATATCCGGACTTCTTGGGATCGAGTTTCTCCCATCTCACTCTGGTGTCTGCCAAAAGCATGGAATACAAGTGTCCCAAATGCGGACTAGCATTCGGATAGAAGATCGGCGTACTAACGTAGAACGGCTTGGACGCGGATTTCCATCGTATTGACCGTACGAGCTGAGTCCGTCCTGGAAATATCCCGCCGCTTTTCCTCATTATGCTTATATTGCACCTACTACTGCTATTGCTTGCAACAATTGAACAACCAAAAGAATGAAATATCACTTTTCAATTTGATTTGCGCGCTGCCAAAAATTATGACGACTGCGAAATTCTGAATTCTGGAACCGCGTAAGTTATGGGATGTTTAAGCTGTGTGGAGTATTAGTAGAGTAGTAGCTAATATTTGATCGTTCGATCGTTTCATCTGTTTGATTATTTCATTTATTGCTGGTTTAGGCAATTTTTTTTGGTTTTTGGTAGGTATATTTTATACTCATGCTTATCACTATTATCAGTGTTAGTAGTGTAAAAGTATTGTGTATGTGTTAGCTGTTAGTAGTCAAGGAATTTCTTTGTCGCACGCTTCTTTTGGGCAAAGAAGAGTCCAGGTGAAGAGTTAGAGAGATATAAGTTTGTATTGATTTTTACTTAGTACTGTCTTTGGAAAATGAGTTCGGGATGAAAACTTTCGGATGAAATAATGTAACAAAGGTGATGTTCCATTCTTCTTTGCAAGAGTCGTCACCCCGGAAACGGGTTACATTCAGGGAAACCCTAAACCCTTACAAAGCGTATGGAAATACACGAGTACATTAGGCGTCTTCAGACTCCCAATTCCCCCACTATACTCGGCTATTATAAGTTTTGTATTAATGTTATATAAATAATTTACACACGTCTCGCTGAACCACAGAAAGACATAATAGAAACCCTGGATTTCTGTACTTTCACTCCAACCTCTATAGGTGTCTTCACAACTAATCATCGGTCTTCTCCACAAAAATGGCCATCAATGCAAAAACAGAGTAGAACATAAACAATGGGTACGCAACCAAAGGTCTAGCATTGTGCAACTTCAATACAGCCACGAAGAACCCCGAAGCCGAGTAAGTACACCACAATACAGCAATGATACTCAAAATGTATCCGAACATGTGGTCCAATGATATCACTACACCTATCACACTGATCAAGACCAATGGCAATAAACAGTAGCCAATGACCGAGGCCGATCTGACTAAATCTATTTGAACATCGTTACCCATGTACTTGAACAAATAATGCAAACTGATGGTTCCAAAAAGGCCCACACCGTAGATGTATCCGAATTGGACTTTGCCTGCTAAGAGCAACAAGGTACCAAAAAGTAACACGAAGATAATAGGACCGGCCAAGTCGGAGTCTGCCATTATATCAGATGTGATATTCTTGTTGAATGGGTTCAATACTGTTAACGTCTTGTCCTTGATGTGCTGGAAGTTGATACCAAGCTCCTCTAACAATGGTGGTTCGCCGGGGTAGCCAGAGGTGCCAAAGGCAGCAAGGAGACCAGGAGTCAATTCGCCGCTTCCCATAACGCCACTGACATCGATATTGGCTCCGAATGCGTTATCCATAGCACCTAAAGAGCCACTAGGATTTATTCCAGCTTGCTGTGGGTATTGGTTGGCGTAGTTGGACTGGTAGAATTGCATGTTCTGCAAATTTTGGGAATTGTAGTAGGCCATGTTGCTTGCTATAGTTACGTGATCTCAATGGAAGCTATGAGTATTTAACTCGGAATTTTCTGAATATGATAGAATATATAAGTATAGTAAAATGCAAACCTTTTGTAGATACTGGGGTTAAGGGCAATTGCTTTCTTCTTTGGAATTGGCCACGATTGTGTGCAATAGATGAACTGAAGATTTCGATTGTAGAGACAATGCACTTCTATACACGGATGCTTATGGAGTGTTGAGCGACCTTCACGTTTTGTGGAGTGGAATTTCGGAAGATGTCTACTTTAAGAACGTAACTGTCACACAAGAACTTTAACAATTACCGTCTAGGAACTTGAATGAACAACTACTTACCACAAGCTTAACTGTGATCTGTTTATTCAACCAAACGCCAAAAGTTCAAAGAGCGGTCGTGCGCGCACTCAATTTGATGGACAACGGAGTCGTAGAAGGTTGAAGAAAGGTAGCAAGAATTAGAGGAAATCGTACATTTTATGGTATTAAAGCATGTAACGAATCAAGTAGAAACTATTAGTATCAGTTTAATTCTCCAATTGCTGGAAACCAGGAGGTTATAGCAATTTTTTTTTTGACGAAATGGCATGTATTACGACTAAAGTCTAACCTATCTACTACAAAGTATATAAATCATCCTCTAATCCATACCGAATGGTGGAGGAAATCCTAGGATAAAA